>SZWC01007493.1:26043-40904 GCA_023375785.1 Penium margaritaceum
ACCACCACCACCACCACCACCACCACCACCACCACCACCTGAGGTTCCAAGGACACTGCCGCTGCCACCACTGCCACCACCATGCACTCCACCACCATTACCACCATGATTGTCATTGTCATTGTCACTGTCATCAACATGAATCATCGCTTTCCGATATTTTTTCATCATCTTTACTGACATTGTTTTCACTCTCCTTCTTGGTTTCATTTATGTAACTTGCATTATCGCCACGGTCGGGTCCATTTTCAGATCGGTATCATTATTTTGAGGTAAAAGTCAGTAGGTTGAGATGTAAGTGCCATTCCTTCTCTATCAGAATCCTCATTGTTTTGAGATCAGTATCCTTGTGTTGAGACCAGAATCCTCATTGTGACATCATATCATAATCCCCATTGTGACATCATATCATAATCCCCAGTGTACGCCGTGGCTGCCTGCACCACTGGCTGCTCTTCCTTTCCCCTGCCCTCACTTCAGAGCACTCTTGGAGGAGGCGGAGAACGAGCGCATGCACCTGATGACATTCATGGAGGTGTCCAAACCCCGATGGTACGAGCGCGCGCTCATCTTCTCCGTACAAGCCGTCTTCTTCACCGCCTACACCGCCGCGTACGTGCTCAGCCCTCGCATCGCGCACCGCATCGTGGGCTACCTGGAGGAGGAGGCGGTGCATTCGTACACCGAGTTTCTGCGAGACATCGATGCGGGAAAGATTGAGAACGTGCCTGCGCCACAAATCGCCATCGACTACTGGCGTTTGCCAAAGGATGCTCGTCTGAGGGATGTGGTGGAGGTTGTGAGAGCGGATGAGGCGCACCACCGTGACGTCAACCACTATGCCGCAGTGAGTTTTGGACTGCCATTTGTACTTTTGATTAACTTTTGCACTTTGTACTCATGTTCCATTTTCTCGCATGTTAAAAAGTGGAGTGGCCTTGCTAGCAGGTACTGCAAGGATAAAGAGCAGCAAGTGATATGAATCAATTCTCGGGGGCCTAAGTGCTCCTGCTGAGAAAATAATCACCCAATCACGAACATCCTTGGTTTCATCTGTTTCTCAGATGCTTTGCAAATCGTCCAGAACACTGAAATTCCTTGGTTTTATTTTCTTTCTTGAACATTTTTCTTTGCACAGAGAATGGCACAACGACAATTTTTTCTCTCCTCGGTTCCTCAATCTGTTACAGAGCATGGTGCAGCATCACTTTCTTCACTTTCCAACGCCCAATCCAACTCCCCATGTTCCTTTGCATGGTGCGATGCCATGCCATGCATTGCATTGCATTGCACCGCACTGCTCATTCTCCTTGCCTAATGCTACACTTATCCACGCCGTGTCTTGCTTTCAGACCATCGTGCACGAGCGGAAGAAGCTCAAGGACCATCCTGCTCCGATCGACTACCACTGAGCCACGTCTTCAAACTAGTCCGGTGGAATTTTGTACTTGTTTCAAAGTGAAATTGTTATATTTGCATTCTATGATGGATATTATTTTTCATTCCAGTTTTGGAATCTCTGTGCACTCCATAGCCAAGAATCATTTCCAATCCAAGGTGGTCCATAGCAGGGGTGGGAAATAATCATTTTCCTATCAGAAACACGGTGCTGCTTCAGGACTGTAATTTCTTGGGCTGTGTTTTGAAAAAAATATAGGAAACTACAGTCCTGGGTGGAAATAATCAGATTGATGCCATAAATGTAGCACCACTGCAGTGGTGCAGATGGAGGCTGTTACGCCAAAGAACTAATCCCATTTCTTCTCATCCCATTATCACCGTCATCATGTGATAAAATGCATCACCATCAATAAGATCGCACAACTGTGATGAAAGCAGCAGTAACCTTAGCCCAGTTCTCCGGCATACAAGAAAGAGAAAGGCTATTACAAAAAGTGATGAAATAAAATGGTGGCTTCCCTGCATGGGAATAGGAACAATCATGTGCAATGGATATCCTGTTGGGCTCTGTCGAGAGAAGAGAGGGCTTGGAAGTATTTAGATTTCCTGATTCAGACGATATTTTCCAGAGAGGTTTTGCTGAACCTCTTTAGGTCTACTCTTCCCTTTCTGGAGGTAGAGTGATTCCTGGTTCAGAGGATTCTATTCAGGAAAATGTAGGCACCAGCCATCCAGAAGGGAAGAGAGATGTATGAGGATTCTGTCTGTGGATTCGGATATCCAATTCTGAATGTATTTTCCTCGCACTTTACATGCTGTCCAGCCCTCCTGGCTTCACTTGCTGCCACTGAAACGCCGGCGTCTGAGGCATCTGTCTCTACACATGAAGCATACTGCACCAGAAAGGGGATCTCAGTTCTGTTCTGCAAAGGTTCTCAGAAATCTGAATCATGGATTTTCTTCTCTCTTATTGAAGCATATGACGCTGAGAAGGATGCATATTGTTGCCATGCAGAAATGATATGCCTCGGTTGTTTGTTCATTCAAACACCATTGCGCTGCGGATCATGCATCCCCACTCTCCCTTCTCTCTCTCTCTCTCTCTCTCTCTCTCTCTCTCTCTCTCTATATATATATATATATATATATATATATATATATATTTATATATATATACATACATATACATATATACATATATATATATGTATATCCCTCTCTTTCTCTCTCATGAAATGGACAGGTAGTATTCTCCATGTTAAGGTCACGTAGGTGGATGGATGTCAACCTTGTTCTGTTGTCTCAGATGCTGTCAAACACGGAAAGTGCCGTGATGTGAGCCATCCCTATGTTTTTCTGTAGCTTACTATGACTGCTCGGCCGTGTCCATGCTCGTGCAGATCCCTGATACGGACCAAGCTGGTGTCGGAGTACCTGCAAGGGATAGCCCACTCATTAGCAGCTGCCAGAGAGCTGCCACGGCGTCCCCGATGCTTGCTGGGGCCTTCTACAGTTTTTCTACAGTCTCTAGAGTTTTCTCGGTGGACTAGCTTTTGAGCCCGATTTCCATGTCTTGCATTCTACTTCCACCTGACGGTGCCAAACCCATGCATGTGTGAATTTGTTGTGTCCGACTCAAGACTCTAAATCCGTTGGTTCATACGGTTCTGCATTTAGATACCTGTGCACAGATTTACGTGCAAAAGAGGGGTTTTGGCCCATGTATGAGGACAAACTGACCAAATGTCGCATGCGTCACCCGCCGTGTGCCGTGACAGGCCTTAATGCTGAGTGCTTGTCACTTCTCATCTTTCTTTGCATGCTAGAATCGATTGAAGCTTATGAGACTCTACGTGTCTCCTTAGCCCAACCCTTGTTGTTCCTTGCACCTTCTTTGCATGCTAGTGCATCATCTAACTGAACAGTATCGCGGCATCACCGATAGCAAGGCTAGTAAGACCCATAGCATCTTCTCTTGGAATCAGAGCAGCGAGAATATTCTTGCAGAGCTACTCTATATAGATGCAGCATGAAAAGCAATAGCGAGATTCACAGCCGCAGCCGAGACCGCAGGACCCGCCATATTAGGCGGTGGAATCAGAGACACCGCCATAACATCAGCAGCAACCGCATCACCAGGCAATCACCTTCAGTGGACGGTTGCGCTGGCAATGGTAGTGTGAGTTGCTACCACTGCCACAACAACACCAGTGCCCACATGGCACAACATTAGCACAACAAGAACGGTAAGTGAAATTGAGAAGTAGTAACCAGTCGGAAGCAACAATGAGCAGCAGCATCACCGAGCTACAATACCAGGCGGTAGCAGTAGACCACGCCAGTAGAAGGTCACTACAACAGTGCGCAATGACAGCGGAAATAGGCAGCAGCAGCAGCAGCAGCACACAGCAGTGACAGCCAGCGCTAGCGGCAAATAGTAGCAGTGTGCAGCTATAACAATGAGTAGAAGTAGTCTTACAGTAGCAGTAGTAGCACCATTAGAGGTAGCAGCACATCACCAAAAGTAGCGACAGTAGCATTTTAGAAGCAGCAGCATCTTCACAGCCACGGAATGTGCAGCTAGGTGGCTGTGCAGTGTTATAGAAGAAGCTGTGCAGGAATAGCTTTGCATTACAACTATACATTGCACCAGTGTAGCTATGCATCTGTGTTGTTGTGCAATAGTAGTAGTAGCAGCGGCAGGGGGGGCAACAGCCACGGAATGCGCAGGTAGGTGGATGACAAGGTCACCCCTCCCCTAACACCGCACAGAACCTGGAAGAGAGAGAAAAGAACGAAGTCAGCCACTGATGTCAGCAATTCCTTGGTGACATCAACAGAGAGGCTACTATTGCAAGCATTTGCCTCAATCCAAATTTGGACTGAAATATCAGTTTTCCCAGAATTCTAAATCCTCGTGAAACATTGACGGTTTCTCATTCTGATAACTTTGGCATCTGGACCCATACTAAGCAACACTAATGGTGCCGGTCCGTACTGGAGGAAAAGGGCCAGTGAACTCCTATTCTTCCTCCTTTTCAGGCATCATGAGCCCACCATGAAAGGTAATCGTGATCAATGACCTTCGGCGGGTGCAGGATGAGGTGCAACGATAGGAGCAATGTCAGACCAAAGTGCTGTGGGAAATCGTGGGCTTGTTGTGGGGGCAAGGGGCTCACAACAGACGTCAGGAGGAGCTGCTGGAGCTACAACATCAGTTCAGTAGTCTACCTCCAATCCAGCACTCAGGCCCCAGTACCCCCGTTTGCAGGTTGACACCTGGGATGAGTAACAGATGGAGGACCTCTTACCTTAAGATGAGATGTGCGTGCTTCATGAGTGGATACGTGAGCTACGTCTGGGATCAAAGCCTGCTACCCTGGTACCACCTCGCCATCAGGACCAGACAGAGAGGTGAACATGTTCTACCTTTAATAGTCCTCCTATGCTACATCCGCTCTCGCCGCAGCCTGAGGTCACCCTCCCTGAGAAGTGGTGACCAAAGGACTTTTGACCACCTCCACACCGCTATGAGAGTGATTTAAAATTGAGTGCTGGGAAGTCTTGCTTCAGGATTTGGCTAACGCGAAGGATGTTTAGCCCACTATCACAGCTAGTACCAGACCTCCAATGCTTTCCAGGTTCCTGCAATGCAGTTTTAATGGATTCTTTGTAAGTCCTTTGCCTTTGAGGAACGCTCATCCATGACGTGGGTCTAGAACTGTATGCCGCACAGTCCTCGTCTTGACCATATCACGCCGTACGAGTTGTGGTTAGGCCATTGCAATGACCTTCGTCTCGCTGTCATTTTGGGGTCCCTAGCCTTTGTCTGGTACACCAAGGACTTGCAAGGGTCCAAGGTTTCACCTCAGGGTCGCATCTGTGCCTTCCTCAGCATTTCCTTGTGGTTAAAGGCCTGGCACTTTTGGGACCTCGCTAGCCACTTCAATATTGTGCCTTCAGACACCCTCTTCTTTGAGGCTCCCACCTATCACGACCTGTCCAATATACTGTCATTGACCACTAATCATGTTCCTACATGTATGGATTCCTAGTAGAATGGGGGTTCTATACCTATAGATGGGTCTGTTTGGGCGTCCTCATTTCTGGTCCTGTTTCAGGCCCATGATGATCTGGCCGTCTTGGCTTTGGATCCGGTGGCCTCCTTTGTCCCAGCTGGTACACACGATCCCATGCAGGTGTTTACGCCCCTATGCACAACTGGTCACATCCTTGCGTCAGTTCCATCAGGCACACCTGATTCCATACCTGTGTCAGTCCCCCTTGGCACAATTGATCCTTTGTTGGTAACAATCCCCCAGACACACCTCGTCTTGTGCTTGTACCTATTCCTCCTCTGTGCAAGCCTGTTGCCTCGGGCATGGCAGTCTTTGTCCATGTGTCTGGTGCAACTACACCCTCTCCCCTTTCCAATGAGTGTGTAGCTCCTATACCTGTGGTCTAGCTGTTTGCTTTGTAGCCCAAGGTGAGCACCTCATCATTGGGCTATTTGCGCAAGCCCGGTGCACATCTGCAATAAACTAGCCTTGAGGGCTAAGCAAGCGGCTAACTTGTCGTCCAGACGCCCCACTCGCAATGATGAGAGCGAGGAGCTTGGTACGAATGTTCTTGGCCTAAGTATCCAAGTAGGCTATACTGAGGTGAACCCACCATGCCCTGTCTGCCACAATTTGGTCTCCTATGATTCCTCACACGCTTGCAATGTCACAGCTGATCTTGACATGGTCCGACCGCGTCCGGAGGTGTGCATATTGGCCATGCAGAGATTTCCCTTGACAATGCCTGATCTAGGTACATTGAAGAAGGTGCTCTCTGCTCAGGACACAAAGCACTGGCATGCTACTTGTTAGGATGAGCTAAGAGCAATCCATGATCATGGTGTCTATGAGTGTGACAACATCCTGCCTGGGAAAAACCCTATACAAGCCAATTGGATCTTTTCCAAGAAGGTGAGGCTTGACAGTGCACTAAATTGCCACAATGTCCGCTTGATGACCAAGGGATTCTTGCAGGTTGATGGTGTGGATTGCACCAACATCTTTGTACCTGTTGGCAGTATGACATTAGACATCCAATTTAGGGTAATCTTTCAGCACAACTCAGAGCTGCACCAAATGGATGTGAACAAGGCGATCCTCCATGGCAATCTAGAGGAGGAGATCTACATGGTCTGGCCACCTGGCCTTGAGGTCAGTGACAAGGTCTGGCACTTTCATAAGGCCTTGTATGGCTTGAATTCACCCCAATGTCGGAACCAAGGGATCACTTGCACGCGAACATGTGTAAGCTACGTGGAGAGGGATGCCAATAAGGCCGTCTTCCCCAAAAGAACGACTCAGCATTTTGCCATCATCCTGGATGATGTGGATGACCTCTTGATTGTGGCTCCTTCAATGGATTCCGCGGAGGTTAAGGCCATCCTGAAGGCTGCCTATACGATGATGGACCTTTGTCCTATAGCTATTTTCCTCGGGATGGAGATTGTGCGTGATCACCGGTGATAGACACTCTTGATTCACCATACACGTTATGCCCCTGTTGTTGGGGAGCGATTGGCTGACCTCCTTGATGAAATTACCACAGCCTCCACCCCCATTACAAGTGATGGGGAGGATATTCTAAAGGTGAATGATCTAGCACAGTTTGGGGAGACGGTGGAAATGACCTATTAATTGCGCCTCATTGGCTCTCTGATGTAATGGCCACATCCACATGTCCCAACATTGCCTTGTACTGTATTTCGACAAGATCTTTTCTTAGAGCTCTGTGAGTGGTGTGGTACGTGCTTTCAACACTGTACCTCATGCTCTACTGTTTTTGCTAGTGTATGGTGGTAGTCGAAGGCTACAAAGATAGTGAAAGTGCTGGGAGTCCTTAAAGATAACTTTCGACACTCTACCAGTTTCTGTTGGGTGGTACCTCTGTGCCGTGGAGGAGCAGAATTTAGGGTTGTATTCCATGTAGCTCAGGTTGAGTATGTCGTGAAACGGGCTAGGATGGCTGAAGCCGTGTGGCTACAGTGCCTATTGTGTGAATTGCGCCACTCCATGCCTTGCATAGTTCTGAGTTGTGAAAACCAGAGCGCTCTTACCATCATAGAGAACTTTGGTATGTTTCATGCATGCACGAAGCACATTTTCATTTTGTGCATGATTTGGTGGAGCGAAAGGTGGTCTCCATCATTTGGGTCGGCAGGGACATACAACGGGTTGACATCCACACCAAGGCACTGGCACGCGGGAAGTTCATGGTGGTCATTTATTCTATTGAGCTTCATCCCTTGTCTGAGGGTGGATGAGAGTGTGTGTGCGTGCGTATCAACAGTTGACCATCACGTTGCACAGTTGTGTTAGATCTGTATGTGTTTCAACATGCGTACCATCAATTCATTGGAGGACTGTTGTGATGTGAGCCATCCCTATCTGTTTTTATAGCTCATCATGACCTTCCGGTCATATTCTTGCTTGTGTAAATGCTTGATGTAGAACTAGCTGGTGAGAGTGGCGTGGGATGTTGACCGACTCAAAAGAGGTGCTAGAAAGTTGCAACAGCTTCCCAGATGCTTTTTGGGACATTCGGTGTTCGATCTGTAGTACGTGGGATTGTCTCAGTAAACTGGATTCAAGTGTTGATTTGCATGTTTTGCACTGTACATCCACTGGTTGATGGAGGACGCATGCATGTGTGCAGTTGTTACATCTAGCTCGAGACTTTGCATCTGTAGGTTCATAGGGATTTTCATTTGGATGCCTCTCTACAGAGTTACGACCAAAAGAATGGTTTTGGATTATGTTTCAAGACAAGTTAATTAGTGCCGTGTGCGTCACCTGTTGTGCACAGCAATAGGTATTCATGTCGTGTGCTTGTGAGATGCCATCTTTTTTTACATGCTAAAGCTATTGAGGATTGTGAAACCTTGCTTGTATCCCTCGCTCAACCCTTCCTATTTCATGCACTTGTGTTGCGTGTAATTGTATTAACTGACTGGAGGATTTCATCAGGTCAGAAATGGCAAGGCTAGGAAGATTCCTAGCATCTTCTTTACATGCAACCAGGATCAATCTTCCCGCCAAGCTGTTCATGCGTGATTTTTCCAAAAGTTTTTGCATGCAACCCGGACCGCTTTGAAAGGCTCAGAAATCAGAGATTACATAGCCTCTAGGCCCTCCAGCTTGAGACTCTGCATCCATAGGTTCAGAGAATTCATATATTCGGGTGCTTGTGCAGTGAGTTATGACCAAAGCAATGGTTTTGGGCCAGGTTTTAGGGCGACTCGAATCTACCCCGTGGGTCACTCGCCGTGCGCCGCGGCAGGTATTTATGTTGTGAGCTTGTTAGTTGTCTTTTCTCTCTGCAGATTGAAGCTACTGAAGCTTATGAAAATCTGTGCGACTCCACTAACCAAACCCTTGTTGTTCTCTCACCTGTTTCGTATGCTGTTTTGTCTACTAGCTGAACTGCATTGCCATGTCAACGACAGTAGAGCTAGGAAGACTCTAGGCATCTTCTCATTTTCATGCACCTCGTAGATTTCCATGCACCTCAAAGCTTTCCATGCACCTCATAGCTTTTCATAAACCTCATTTCTTTCTATGTACCTCATACCTTTCTATGTACATCATACCTTTCTATGTACCTCGCAGCTTTCTATGCACGTCATATCTTTCTATGTACATTATATCTTTCTATGCACCTCATAGATTTCTATGCACCTCATAGCTTTCCATGCACCTCATAGCCTTACATGTACCTCATAGCTTTCCTGTTATGATGTGAGCTATCCCTGTCTATTTTTTACACCTGAATGTGAACACTCGGCCATGTCCATGCTCGTGCAGGTCCTTGATGCGGACCCAACTGGCAACGGAGCGTTGTCATGTGGTGATGCACCCACTGGCAGCTGAAAACAGCTGCCACGGTGCCCTAGATGTTTTCTGGAACGTTTTTCAGTTCTTCTCCAACCTCTAGATTTTTCTACATGGGCTTGCATTGTGTCCGATTTGCACATTTTTGCATTGTGTATCCCCCTGTCATTGCTGGACCCATGCCTGTATGCAGTGGTTGTTTCCAACTTGAAGCTCTGCATCCATGGGCTCACATGCTTCTGTATTCGGGTGTCAGTGTAATGAGTTACGGCCAAAACAGTGGTTTTGGGCCAACTTTTGGGGCAAATTGACCCTACCACGTGCATGAAGTTAGGCACGACTTCACGGCTTAAGCCTCTTAGCATGCCTGAAGCAAGGGGCGCACACTAGAGCCATGGACATGGCAAGCTCAGGGAGTTAGAAAACCTTGAAAAAAGTGGGATTCAACAACAACGATGAGTCATAAGAGAGCGAGGTGCTAAGAACTGGTCAACCAGACCACCCACGCAAAACGCTCAACGTGTGGTCCGCCCGCCACCCCGGGGTTGAATTGGAATGGTCGGCGTGGTACCGCCGGTGGGTTTCTCACACTTCACCATAATCGACAGTGTGGCCCCGTAGGACTAGCAACCCGGTGCTTCACACTAACAACCCTATCTAGGCATGCATATCAAGATGCATATAGCCACATCGACCACAAGCGTATGTGGATGCATTCCTCCTTGTGTGCGGTACTCCTTTGGTTGCTAAGCAAATCCTAAGCACATCATGTTGAAACCAGAAGTTATCCTCTCAGGCACAACTGAACATGGAACTGCTTGCGACAATGTTGCACCCGGCTGGGACATCTGGATGCATGATCCACCATGTGTGCGCATTGTGCTTCACTTCAGTTCATTCACCTGTAGTGATAGCGTGTGTGTGTGTAGACGAAGTCAAGAGGTCACTTGCGTGTCTTGCAGCCACAACCATCACCCCTCCATGACCCACAGACGAACATCCCACACACATGTGAGAGCAAAACAACACACAACCACGTCACTGACACAACGACCAGCACGAAGCATGCACATCAACCCGGGGCATCACGAGCACATAGCAGACCAACGGCATGCACAGCTGCCTTGAACATCCCATTGCAAAGAGCCTTGGTGAGAAATTCTGCACACTACTGACGAGTGTCGACCCAGACAACCTAAAATCCTCCAGCAGTAGTGCACTTGCGTAAAAGGTGATGCTCAATGTTGATGTGCTTAGTGCGAGAGTGATGCATGCCATCATGCTCAGAAATTGCCTTGGTGCTTTCATTGTCGTAGTGTAGTGTGATGCAGTGGATGGGCACACAAAGCTGTTGCAGCAGGTAGGACAGCCACACACCCTCACGTGTACCTGCACCAAGCGTTACATATTATGCTTCACTGGAGCTACATGTAACACATTCCTATTTTCCACTCTTCGAAGAGATGGAAGTCTCACAAATAAGGAAGATGTAGCTAGTGAGACTGCATGCATCAATGTCGTGAGTCGAGTCACTGTCAATGAATCCGTCGTTAGTGAATCCATCGATGCTGTGCTTTGTAGCACAGTCCCACACACGTGGTAGACAGCACATAGCAAACAATATGTAGCACTGCCTAACAATGTCTCTGATGAGGCTACTTGGAGAAGTGAGCCAGGAAGTTGATCAAGAAGGCCACATCCGCTCGTATGGTGGCAGCCAGATACATCAAAGATCTGATCACACACTGCGGTTGTCAGTGACGTCGACAGGCTCACCCAGCTGGGTTGTGTTGGGCGACTTCAGCAAGCGCTGACCTGCTGGCGTCATCGGTGTGGATGCAGTGGGTGTTTCGGTCAACAAGGAGGAAAAGTGCTCCCCCAGGTTGCGGATGTAGGCAGCCTGGTGTACGTGCAAAGTAGGACGCTGGAGGTCACACTCGAGTTCCATACCAAGGAATACTCGAGCCGAGCCAAGGTCCTTCATTTTGTAAGTGGACTGTAGTAGAGACTTCACTTATAGTGCAGTTGTAGTGCTGGGTGAAGCAATGAAGAGACCATCGACATAGACGAGGATGGCCACAAGGGGCTCCGAGGATTCACTTGGGAAGATTGCTGCATTGATGGTACTATAGCGATAGCCACCTCTCTCAAAAGTAGAGAAGATCTCCATGTTCCAGCAGTGAGGCGACTACTTGAGCGCAGACAAGGCCTTATGCCGCCAGACCTTGTTCGTGCCGTCGGTGAAGCGTGAAGGTTGTACCATGGAGAGCTCCTCATCTAATCGTCCATGCAGGAATATGTTGTTGACGTCCATTTGCTCCAGTTCCCAATCATGCTGGGTGACTAGACTCAAGAGAGCACAGGCGGTGGTGTACAGGCCAACTGGAGCAAACATCTTGTCAAAGTCAATGCCGGGAACTTGGGATAATTCCTCCATCGTGAGCCTGGCTTTGTATCTGTCGACCTTGCCTTCAGGCTTCAGTTTCCGTCAGAGAACCCAATTGGCTAGAACAGCTTCGCATCGTGCTGGGAGATCACAAATTACAGGACCTCATGTTCCTTGAGGGTAGTAAGCTTCCCTTGCATTGCCTTCTCCCAGAGGACAGCATCGGCCGCCTCACCAGCCTGCCGGACAGTGGTAGGATCCAGGGGGAGTGAGGGAATTCCACTCGCTGTGAAGCATGCTGCAACATAGCCAACGACAAAAGTCTCGAGGGTACTATGAAACTCATGAGCCACGAGTGCATTGTCCACTACAGATTTAGGGTATACTAAGCTGAAGGCAAGGCCGAGCGCATCCAGACCAGTGGGTGTGGCGGAAGATCCGGTTGAGGTGGTTGATGCACCAGGGCAAGTGCGCCACTGGGAGGACTGGGAGGACTGGGAGTACTTCAAAGCTCCAAGGACAGTTCCAACATATTCCTGCATGGACGATTAGAGTACCAAGTGCGCCACTGGGAGGACTGGGAGTACTTCAAAGCACAGTGCTGAGGAAGAGAGTGAAGTCACCCTCTGTCTGTGTATGGATCTGAGCCGAGAGGAGCTTGAGGAACAAGAGGGGGTTCTGCAACACCAACGGACGCTGAGGTCTGTGGTGCAGGCCTCGGAGGTGAGTGACATGTGGAGGTGACTGAATGTCGATGAGGAGTCTGTGGAGGAAGCCTGCTTCGTAGAGGAGTGGATGGAGACCACGGCACTGGAGAGGACAGTGGCTGCTACCGCTGTTGCTGTTGCTGCTAGAACGTCTACTACAGCAGCAACCTGTGTGGCAATGTTGACTACGGCGGCTGCAGGGGGCCCATGGTCGATTGCAACAGTGGTGTAAGCGTCAACAGCCCTACCAGCGGTAGTACTGGCAGGAGCATGTCCAGTGTGGTTGTAGCAAACATGGAGGAGACATCAGCGCTGGAGATAAGTGCAGCTTCCATGACAGAAAAAATATCAGATAGTCTAGAGGAGGCAACTCCAGAACCAGATGCTACTCGAGATGCAGCACGGCATGGAGTGAGGATCTACAAGCTGTTGCTGGTGCTGCTGGTGCCGCACCACCAGGGCCGGCATGCTGACTCTGCCGATGCTTCCTATGGGTAATGGGAGGGCTTACATGAGATTGAGGAGGACACTAGTCCTGTGGTGGTACCGTGGCTGCTGTGTTTTGTGCCATCGGTGAGTCATCAGAAGCGGACTGGCAGTAGGCAGCGTACTTGGCGGCGTCCTCATATGCGTAGTCCAACGTGGGGTCGTGTTCCTCTCCAGGGTAGTATCCTAGACTATGATAGCAGTGACGCGACCACACCTTGCACTTTGCCCTCTCCTTGTAGTATGCGACCTCCTCCTCAATGCTGTAACACTCTTGTGTAGCTATTTTTAAAGTCGGTATTGGCTCGGTGTCTAGCGAGGATGCCAGCGCGGCAGCAGTGGCCGCGGATGCGGCTGCTGCTGGTACTGCTGCTTGGAGCTAAGGTGCTCAACGGCCTGTAGCGCCTCGGTGCCTTGGTGCCTTGATGCCGTGGTGCTTTGGTGCGATGAAACTGAAACTTCGATGCCACGGTGTTGCGGTGCTGCAATGGGGCGGAGCAAGAATGCTGTGGTGCCTTGGTGCTCGGATGCAACAGCGCCTCGGTGCCTTGGTGATGTAGTGTTGCGGTGCTGCGGAGTGAGAAAGATCAATCCTTGTGGTGCCTCTGTGTTGTAGTGATGTGGTACCACAATGAGGCAGAGCGAGAATGCTCCGGTGCCACGGAGAAAGAATGTAACGGCCTTGGTGCCTCATTGCCTTGGTACTGCGGTGTAGTGGAACAAAAGCTCCATTGACTCGGTGTAGTAGTGCAGCACTCCCTTGGCGCCATGGTGCCTTGGTGCTACGATGCTGCAGTGTTGCGGAGCAACACAGCTTCAGCGCTGTAGTACCTCGGTGCCGTGGTGCCCTTGTGCCAGAATGAGGCGGAGTAAGGATGCTCCGGTGTCTCAGTGCCAGGGTGAAACAATGCCTCAGCGCCTTGATGCTACAATGCTACGGTGTAGAAATGCCTCGGCGTGTAGGTTCCCTGGTGCTCCGGAGCGTAGATGCTCAGTGACACGTAGAGATTGGGTTTACGGTGGGCGGAGGGTGCGCATGCCCAGGCCGAGGCTCGGACGCGGTCCACGAGGGTGAGATTGGAGAACCTTGGGTGTCAAGGCAGCAGCACCACCCTAGATGAGGATGAAGTGATTGGGAAAATGCCGCGGCGGCGAGAATGTTGCCGCGGATCTCACTTTGACCAAATGAGATCCGGGATCAAGGGAGTGGAGGAAATGGTCCCTCCTGCTCTCATACTAGTAGGTAGTCACGACTTCCCGGCTTAAGCCTCTTAGCATGCCTGAAGCAAGGGGTGCACACTAGAGCCATGGATGTGGTGAGCTGAAGGAGTTAGAAAACCTTAAGAGGAAATCGGGAGTCAAAAACAACGAGTCACAAGAGAGCGAGGTGATAAGAAACAAGACTCATTCACTTCTCTTCCCTCACGCGTCCACGTGCACCTCAGCACTGTGGTTTGAATGGAACCAACGGGGACCAGAACGGTAGCGTGTGTGGAGTGTTAGAGTGAAAAAGGTGAGTGAGTGGGTGGCGGGTGGAGCTCGCTATCCGAGCCCACCCGTCGGCCGGTGACGTGGGGCTCACCGGTGCCCACTCGAAGTGCAAGGGGTAAACCCCCCTCGAGTTCCACAAATCCACAACAGCCCAAATCTGAAGTTTGGGTCTAAACTATGCTAGTCCACACTACCACCGTTTCACAAACAAGACAAAACTATGTCACAACTCCATCGAAGTTCAAACATGCACTGGTGCCAAAGTCGACCGTGTTTGACCAAGGTCTGTGCGCTCCAGGAGAGAAGACCAGCACGCGTGACGCCAGCTGGAGTGCAACCTGTGGCTGCTCGGCGGACTCGCGTTTGCTCCCCCAGGCTTCCGGAACCTCCGCCTCATCAGGAGTCTGCATGGCAAAGGACGTGAGCCGAGAGGTCACATTACGTACATAACATCACTCCCCCATGAGCACACGGCGAACAGGTCCACCCACGTAGCAACACTGA
>SZWC01007493.1:59922-70347 GCA_023375785.1 Penium margaritaceum
GGGGTGGGGAAAACCCGCCCCACGGCCCTGTCCGTTACCACGGCCGGGCCCATTGCCGCGACCGCGACCCTGTCCACGGCCTTGTCCGCGGCCTCCTGCTGCACCATCCCCACGAGGTGCCGCTGCTGCAGCTAGCGCCGCGGTCTCTTGTCCACCACCAGCAGCCTCAGGGCACTGAGCCCTAAAGTGGCCCGGCGGCATGCAGTTGTGGCAGAGCCCTTCGCGGAAGGCTGCGTTGCGACGCTCACGCGCCGCCTGCAGCTCGTCATTCTCGCGGCTGCGCTTGTTGTTGGGACCCTTGTATCCACCAGCCTTCTTGGCCGGAGGGTTTGTAGGCTGCTTGCCCTTGGCCCCGCCTCGCTGTCCAGCTGACCCACCAGCCCCCGCAGCGTCCACGCGCATGTCGCGACCCTGCTGTGCACGCGCGTTCAGCCGTGCATCAGAGTAGTGCTTCGGGTTCGCCGAGTACACTTCGCTCATGTAGTCGCGCAACGCCCTCCAGCTTGTCCAAGCTTGGCCAGTGGCTGTCGTGGTGGTCTTGTCCTTCAGCTTCTCGCTGGCGAGACCATCACGCAAGTACTCCAGCAGCATGCACTCCGGGTACTTGAACGTCTGAGTGCCATCGCCCTCGGTGAAGCTTTCGGCTTCCTCCACGAGTGCGGTGAACTCGCTCAAGTAGGATTCGAGCGAGCTGCCCAGCTGCCTGAAGTCCTTGATCTTGTGGAAGGCGCGCTGCGCCTCCTCACGTTGGGTGCACTTCTTGCGCATGATCGCGCAGAAGGCCTCCCACGGCATGGGCTGCCACTCGAGGTGCGGCTGCTGCGCAGTCCACTCCTTGACCACGTACTTGAAGAGTTTGTCTNCCAGCCCCCGCAGCGTCCACGCGCATGTCGCGACCCTGCTGTGCACGCGCGTTCGGCCGTGCATCAGAGTAGTGCTTCGGGTTCGCCGAGTACACTTCGCTCATGTAGTCGCGCAACGCCCTCCAGCTTGTCCAAGCTTGGCCAGTGGCTGTCGTGGTGGTCTTGTCCTTCAGCTTCTCGCTGGCGAGACCATCACGCAAGTACTCCAGCAGCATGCACTCCGGGTACTTGAACGTCTGAGTGCCATCGCCCTCGGTGAAGCTTTCGGCTTCCTCCACGAGTGCGGTGAACTCGCTCAAGTAGGATTCGAGCGAGCTGCCCAGCTGCCTGAAGTCCTTGATCTTGTGGAAGGCGCGCTGCGCCTCCTCACGTTGGGTGCACTTCTTGCGCATGATCGCGCAGAAGGCCTCCCACGGCATGGGCTGCCACTCGAGGTGCGGCTGCTGCGCAGTCCACTCCTTGACCACGTACTTGAAGAGTTTGTCTTCAAGCCGCGTCGTGGCAAGGTCGCCCCACTGACTGAGTGGAGCCTTATGGACACGTAGAACGTGCTCCATGCGGTTCAGCCAATCGGTCAGCTTCACGCCCTTCCGGAAGATCTCCACACTGTGGAGGAAGGACGTGTTCATGACCGACCCCAAAGTCGTCGAGGTAAACAAGTCGTCGCTGCCACCGGCAGTGGCATCCGCAGCTGCGGCACGCTGCACTTGCTGCTGCATCCGCACCTGGGTCACACTCTGCAACGCCTTGTCGAGGTCGTTGCATCGGCGGCTTGCCTCATGGGCGGCCAGGCGCTGCAGCTGACGATCATGGTCAAGGTCCGTGATGCTCTGCCCGACGTGGGTCAATAGGTTGGCGAACGCGAACTTGAGCTCTGATTTCGTCAGAGCAACGGCGATAGCCTCCAGGGCCTCGCGTTGTCCGTGTACCCTTACCCACTGTAAGAGGGTACGGTTCGCGTACACGCCTCCAAGGAGTCCCACCTTTCGAAGGAGACTATCGTCGGCGACGACGCCCGAGTGGGCGCTGCCCTGCCCCATCGCGGCCACATTGTAGGAAGGGGGGTCCGCCCCCATTCCTCCGAGTGGTGCCGTATCTCCACCGTCGGTGGTGATCTTCAGTCGACCCGTCGCCTCAGCAGCAAACTCCGCAAGCCTACGACGGCCATCGCGAATTGCTTTTGCGGCGACGTCGTCCGGCTCGTTCTCGCGGGAACTTCCCGTGTGACTGCTTTCAGCGCCCTTGCTGCTCTCGGCAGTCTCGCTGCCGTCGGCGGCTTCAGGCGATGCGGCGGGCGCCTTTTCCTTCTCGAGCAATCGGCTCGAGTTTGCCGCACGACGATGGCGATGGTCGCGATCCTCGTCGCCTTCGCCATCGTCGGCGTCGTGCTCTTCGTGGGGGTCCTCCTCCGGAAGGTCCTCCTCCATCGCGTCGTCTGTCGCGTGGGGGTCGCCCATGTGCGCGTCGACGTGCTCGTCGAGCACCTTTGCAACCTCCGCACGCTTCTCGGTATCGCCGAGGTTGGCATCGGTTGCCTTAGGCGACACGGTTGCCTTAGGCGGTACGGTTGCCTTAGGCGGCACAGTTGCCTTAGGCGGTACGGTTTCCTTTGGGTTGGCAACCGTGCTCGCGGCGGCGGCTCCCAAAACTTGGAGTCCGCAGAGGACGTGTGGTGAGAACGTCACCACCTTGCCCTTGTTGGTCCTAGACGGTCTGACACTTGCCATCTCGTCGCTTGTGCAACTATCACGTGAAGACCGTTGTGAGGATCACCCCACAACTTTGAGGAGGAATCACCTCCTAAAGTCACGCTCTCACGATCGGTGAGGCAATTTTAAATTTAATCTCTACTTTCCTAGGCCGCCACGTCGGCACAAGGTCGTGGATTTTGGAACTAGACTTCCTAAGCCGTGACTCACGGCGATTGGCAAGCACTAGTACCTAGGAAAACAGAAATTTACAAGAAAATAGAATGAGGAAGAAATGTGAGTGTCGCTCACAAAGCAAAAGCAAAGAGTGACAAGGAGGATTCTAACAATTCCTACCAAAACTTCCACTCTTTCTTCTACTTCTTGTCTTCCTCTTGTCTTCTTGTCTTCCTTGGTCTTCTCTTCACGCTCCTTGACGCCACTTTCGTACTTGGGCGGCATCTCCCTTGAGCCGGCAGCGTTGGCGAGCCGTCAAAGATCTTCAAGGCGTCAATTTCCTCCTTTTAAGGGTGCTCTCAGGCCGTGAGAGTCCCTCAGCTGGGGAAGGGGCGCTGTCCCAATTTTTGGATGAAGGGGTTTTGAAGGAGGCTTGAAGATGGAGAGGATTTTGTGGTTTTTGAGGGTGGGAACTCCCCACCCCTCCCCACAAAAATCTTCCTCGCCCTCTGGACGTGAGGAGAGGCTGGAAGAAAGACTCTCCATCAAGTAGAGCTTTTTTCAAGCTCTCTAACGCACTTCACGACGCTTCAATCCGTCAAGTGTTGATGTCGTAGTCCCTTCTGGCGTCTCTGCTGCTGCTTGCAGCTGCTGGCGGCGTTTTATCTAGGTCGTAGCCGCTGTTTCCGTTGAACCCTTGGTCGCGATGGTCGTCTCGCTCTGAGAACCACTGTAACGGGCTGAGTCTCCAGCTCCTGCTCTGAAGTCGTCAACGGAGTTCGCAAAATGGCATTCTCAGTCCGAGTCAGGGGTTTACCCCCTTCGCAAGACTGAGGGGCAATCGTCATCAACGACCCAGAGCAGGGAGACTCGAATATTTCGAGTCTCCGGAGGCCCATTTCCGTTTTTAATCAAACCCCTGGTTTTGGGACCCAAACCGGGGGTTTTTACCTCGAACTCGTGTGTTCGCACGAGTTATTCCGTTTGTTTTACGTCGAAGTTCGTCGTAAACAAATTTCGAGTTTCGTTTTGTCGTTCTGGCGCGAAATCGTCGCGTGCGAGGCACGCTGGCGATTTCGCGCCAGCAAATTTCACCTCACCCTCGCTCCCCCTATCCCTCGTCCTCTCTTGCTTGTTTGCAAGGAGGGCAAGGGGGGGCAAGGGAACGAGGCCACGAGGCCTCGCCCTCAAGGCCCTCGTGGCCTCTCAGCCGCACGATCGGGCTGAGGCCGCGATCGGCGGCTGGTGGCTGGCCGGCCGGTGGCCGGCCGGTCACTTGGCCGGCCGCCGGCCGTCCAGCCGGCCGGCAGCGAGCTGGCCGACGGCCAGCAAAGTGCTGGCCGCCGGCCAGCCTCGCTGACGCGAGGGGTGGTGCGCAACCACCCCTCGCTTTAGCGAGGTGGGAGGGCCGAACCGGCCCTCCCGCTACACCTAAATTGCTAAGCAAGCAAGCAAGTAGCAAGCGACGGGAGAAACCATAGATCGGGGGCAAGCTCACGTGAAGAAGTATGTAAGAGTGACAAAAACTGAACGAGTAACAAGAGGGCAAAGTGGTAAGTGCCGGTTGACAGGGCCACCCACGCGAACAACTCGACGTGGGGCCTGGACGCCACCTAGGNACCGGACGTGTGGTCCCGAGGGATCAGCAACCCGGTACACTACGCTAAAAGCATGCAGATGTGTAGAATCCAGTTACATCACAAGCATCTACTTCTACAAATGTATCCCCCATTTTGACATGTAGGATTATCACTAGGCTAAGGCTCGTCGTGAGGGTGACGCTGGTGCTCTGGCCACCACTTGGTGACTTGATGGTGTCATCACCAATGTGTGCTCCATGCTACGTCACGGTTTGCACCAGAGAGCCTCAGTCGAGATTGATCACATGTAGTGGTGTGGTGGTGTGTGTGTGCACGGAGACAAGAGGGCACTTGCGCGTGTCACAACATAACCAACACTCCCCCATGACCCACAGACGAACAACCCACACACACGTGAAATACGGAACACATCAGTGGATAGTGAGGAACAAAGGACTCACGTCAACCTGGGACATCACGAGAGCGTAGCAAGCCAACAGCATGCACAANCGCTGTTGACGAGTATCGACCCAGACAACCTGAACTTCTCCAATAGCAATGCGCTCACATACAAAATGATGCTCAATGTTGATGTGCTTTGTGCGAGAATGATGCATGCCATCGTGCTTGGTAATTGCCTTTGCACTTTGGTTGTCACAGCGTAGTGTGATGCAACGAATGGGGACACACAACTATTGCAACAGACGGGACAGCCACACACTCTCACATGTACCTTCACCAAGTGCCACATACTTGGCCTCACTAGAGCTTCGAGCAACACAACCCTGTTTTCCACTCTTCCAAGAGACAGCAGTCCCACCGAAAAGAAAGATGTAGCCAGTGCGGCTGCGATCATCCGTGTCATGCACCCAGTCACTGTCTATGTATCCGTCCACGACCACAGAAGGCTGGGCACGGTAGCAGAGCCCCATGCATGTAGTGGATAACACGTAGCGTACCACGCGAAGTGCAACCTCGAGATGCTTCTGGCGAGGCTGCTGGGAGAACTGGGCCAGGAAGTTGACCGAGAAGGCCACGTCCGTCCGAGTGGTAGTAGCGAGGTACATGAGGGAGCAGACCACACTGAGGTAGTCTGTAACATCAACAATCTCCCCCAGCAGAGCTGAATCGTGTGACTTCAGCAGGCGATGGCCTGCTGGAGTCATCAGTGTGAATGTGGTGGGGATGTCAGCAAGCAGGGAGGCAAAGCGCTCCCCCAGTGTGCGGATGTATGGAGCCTGGTGTACGTGCAGAGTGCGACGCTGACGGCCACGCTCAAGCTCCATTCCCAGAAACACCCGTGCTGGACCTAGGTCCTTCATCTTGTACGCAGACCGCAACAAGTCCTTCACTGACTGAACAACTGCGGGCCTGAGTGAGGCAATAAGCAGGTCATCGACATAGACAAGTATGGCCACGAACGGCTCTGAGGGGGTGCTCAAGAAGAGTGCCGGATCAACCGTGCTGCGAAGGTAACCTCCTCGCTCGAGGGTCGAGGAGATCTCCATGTTCCAACAATGTGGTGACTGCTTGAGTCCATAGAGGGCCTTGCGCAGTCGCCAGACCCTGTGTGTGCCATCGATGAAGCCCGGTGGCTGGATCATGTAGATCTCTTCGTCGAGCTTCCCATGCAGGAAAGCGTTGTTGACATCCATCTGTTCCAGTTCCAAGTCGTGCTGTGCGACAAGACTCAACAGTGCTCGGGTAGTGGTGTACCTTCCGACCGGTGCAAAGGTCTCATCAAAGTCAATCCCAAGAATCTGGGAGAACCCCTTGGCCATGAGATGAGCCTTGTACTGGTCGACTGTCCCATCGGGCTTCAGCTTAGGCTGAAGAACCCATAGGGCAGAGACTGCCTTGCGGCCTGCAGGAAGGTCTACGAGCTCGAAGACCCCATGCTCCTGGAGGGTCGTGAGCTCCTCCTGCATGGCCTTCTCCTAGAGGTTCACGTCAGCTGCCTCACGAGCCTGTCGGACAGTGGTAGGCTCAGGGGNTCATGGGCTACGAGAGCGTAGCCAACTGCCGAATTGGAGTGCACAACGCTCAGAGACAAGCCCATTGCATCAAGGCCGGTAGGACGTACTGAGATACTGGCTGTGGATGACGAGGCGCTGGAGCACGTGACCTGCTGAGTGGGCTGAGAGGCTTTGGAAGAGCCAACAGGAACAGACTCGAAAGGTGTCATAGAAGAGCGGGAGTACTCACGTGAGGACTGACAGGAAGGAAGAGCACGCAATCTCCCCCCACGAGTGTAGGGCTCAGGGCCAGAGATTGGAGCCTGAGGTGAGTCACCTCCATCCATTGGGGAGAACTCAATGTCAGGAGAGTTGGGAATGGAATAGACGGGAAACTACGTGGGAGTGGGTGCCGAGCGCGAGCGTGAGGACTCGAGACTGCTAGCGGGTGACGAGGACTTGGGACTGTGAGCGAAAGGCAAGGACGACACAGAATCTAAGGAGGGATGCGATGCAGCCAGCTCAGAAGAGGTATGGGAAGACGAGGAGGAGGAGTCCTCATCCTCACTGTGCGTGTCAGCAAGGGGTGCTGTGTGAAGAGGAGAGGATGACGCTCGGAGATCGGAGGCAGGGACAGACACACCCCCCCAAGCAGACGGAGCGAGGAGGGAGAGGAAGGAGGAGGGACATGAGATAGGTCATGAGGGAAGACATCCTCGAAGAAGAGTACGTCATGCGACTCAATGACACGAGAGCGGTCAGGGTCCCAGAAGCGCTATGCTTTGGACATTGCAGAAACACCAAGAAAGGTGCAAAGACAAGCGCGAGGGCTGAGCTTGCCGTCGCGAAAGTCCTCGGGCAACGAGATAGCAGCCACACAACCCCAGACACGAGCCAGACAAAGGTCAGCACGGCGGCCGTACCAACGTTCGAATGGCGTGACATGACCGGGGAGGGGACCGTGGGGAACACGGTTCCACACCCAGGTCATGTAGGACATCGCCTCAAAGGAGAAGACGGGGGAGAGAGAGGACTCACTGAGGAGAGTGCGGATACCATCGGCAAGTGTGCGGTTCTAGCATTCAGAGACGTCGTTTTTTTGGTGTGTGTAGGGAGTTGAAGGTTCCATACACACTCCGCAAGACGTCAAGAAGCGTGCAGTGAGACCCATGAATTCTCCATCACGATCACTACGAAAGACTTTCAGACGGCGACCACAGGTCAGCTTAGCCTTTGGTTACCAGGACTCCAAAGTGGGGCAAACGTCACTTTTTTGCCGAAGGGCAAAGACCCAGTGCATGCAAGAAAAATTGCTTATGAGACAGAGGACATAGCGACCAACCCCCCTGAGAGAGTCATGGGCAAGGCGACCCATGACATCGGCATACATGAGATCAAGCGGGTAAGGCGTGCGGGGCTCTGACGTGGAAAAGGGGGAGCGATGCATCTTGCCCAGGGCACAGTCAAGACAGTCAGTGGGGCAAGGGGGAGAGAATGTGTCGGCGTGAAGACCATGAGTGGGCATGTCCTGAAGTAAACTGTCAATGGCAGCAGTATGAATGTGACAGAGACGGCGATGGAGCAACTGTGCATGCGCCGGAGTGAGAGAGCGGGCCACGTGAACGAGAGCGGTCGTTGAGGGATGTGGTGCAAATGATGGTACACGGAACAAGTGATCACAACGAGTGCCACGCAGGAGAACACGACCATTAGTGCGATGCAGGACAGAGGCAATGCCACGACTGGAGGAGACGTCCATGCCCTGGTCGTCAAGTATCGTAACAGGTAGTAGACTGAGCTCAAGAGCGGGGACGTACAAAACATCAGGCAGAAAGAGTCCCCCCCCCCCAGGGCCAACAAAGCGGACAACCCCGACACCCTGGACAGGTAGAAGTTGACCAGAGCCGGTGCGAACAAAGCGCACAGAGCCAACGGGACCCAGCAGAACAAACGAGGAATGACAAGAGGTCATGTGGTGAGTGGCCCGTGAATCAAGGATCCAGAAGCCACCCGTCACGTGGACAATAGCAGGGTCACGACTCACGACAGCAATGGCAGTGCGAGGAGAAAGGTGTTGACCACAGGCGGCAAGACAACGAGGAAGATTGTAAGACCGCCACTGCTCAATCCATGGGACATCGACTGTGGAACAACCCTGAACATGACCGGAGGACGACCCACGAAGAAACAAATCAACGGCACACTCAAGTCCCCCCCTGAACCAAACGTCCACTCTCACCTCCTTGATCACGGAGATGGCGCTGGTGGACGGCATGAGAGAGGGCAGAGTCCAGCTGGCGGTCGTCCTCAGACGGCCCGATGATGAGTACGCCAGAGGAGGGGCGCTGGGAGCTATAGGTGGAGGATGCCCATGATGGAGGAGAGTAGAACCCGGACGAGGGTCCGAAGTAGAGAGGGCTGCCAAACCCGGGGGGCCAACCCCAGTGTGCGGACGGCAGCGGTGAAGATTGGGCAGTGGTGTAGGCAGCATCTGAAGGAGCGGAGGAGGAAGAACGCGAAGAGCCACCATCTAAACCTGTGGAGGTGGAGGAACGCGCAGAGCCACCACCAGACCCTGTGGAGTATGCCCAGTGTGCACGCATCCCTGAGGCAAGGCGGGCATCATCAAGTGGCTCTGGTCATTTGGGCGCTGCATGACCGGTGGCACCACAGTTCCAGCACGTGACAGTGTTGGAGGAGGAAGATGGGGGTGCGGCACTATCAGAACTGCGACCCTTGCCACCCCTTCCTTGCCCACCACCGCCAGAGCCACTCCTTCTACCTTTACCTTTACCATCCCCCCACCGCGACCACCCTCTTGGGAAGCAAGAGATGTAGCAGTCATGGTGGAAGTGGTCGTGGAGGATGATGCAGGAACCAAAGAGGTGGAGGAAGAAGGGATTCAGTGACAGCTGCTGCAACTACGGTGCGATGAATGCATTTGTTCTGTAGCAAGCTCCACCAGTCAGTCATACGTTGGGAGGTGAACTCCCACAATGCACCAATACCGGGAGGTGCGTCAGCGGGGACAGGGATGGCAGCCAGGCGTTCAAGCTCAGTAGCCTTCACCTCGTGGAAGATGTCACTAAGTTTCGGGATGAGGCGATTGACGATGGAGAGAACAGCAGGGAGCTGGCCAGGGGCAGCCTTGCCGAGGTCGCGCAAGAGTCGCAAACTGTGTGCCCAATAAGCATCTGCAGTCTCGTCAGCACGCATAGAGAGCATGTTGAACTGGATAGTGAGGACACTCTGAGCTGCATGCCGAGTCACTGTCGTGTGCCGCTTGATTAGTGTGTAAGCACCAACCGGGCCAGCAGGGGTGTGGCGTGCAGTGTCAGCATTGTAGGACCCGATTTCATCAGTGAGATCATCGGTGTGAGAGTGGGTGTTCCCTAGAGATTAAGCTTTAGTGTGTGGAGAGCACAGTCACAGTGGAAAGTTAGACTTGGAGAAGTCTTGAAGCCAGAGCTGGAAAATCACAGGTTCATGACAATGAACAGAGTACAAGGTATTTATACTATTCGGCTGGCTGGCCCAGGCCTCAGCCTACTGCTTTCCTAGCTTGCTAAAACAAGCTACTTGTACCTATACTAGGTGCCCTACTTGAACCTGAACTCAGTGTCCTACTTGTACTTATTTCCTTGTGCAGGAAGTCCACGGCCGTCGATCGTCGAGATCGACGGTCATTCTTCTCTCTCGGCGAGCCATCGCATTGGTCTCGTACAGCTCTCGGCGGTGGGTGCGGTCGCCTGGTTGTACATGCCACCAGAGAACTGCGGTCGTCCCACGGTCGCAGTCACCAGTTTTACTACCGCCGTTGACCGCATCCGTTGTCGGGGCTCCAGTTGGGGAGAACCCCTCGGCGGGTGGCATCACCGGTACGCCACTCGCCGAGGGCACCAGCGCAACCCTGGGGTTGCGTGTTTGGAACGCGTGCTCGAATCCGCGAGTGAAACACCCCCTTGCGCTGGCGTACTTCATACTCCGGCGCGAGTTTGCTTGCACCTCTACCTCCTCGCATCGGCTGTCGAGCGGAGGTGAGCTCGACCGCTCGCACGATTTCCGAAAATCGGAAAATTGCCAGCATGCCCCCAAAACTCAGATGAGCCCCGAGTATGCCAGAAAAATAGGAGCACCTCATTACAGTCACCCCCCCCCCCCC
>SZWC01007493.1:73903-87193 GCA_023375785.1 Penium margaritaceum
ATGTCTTTTTCTTAAAAAAGAGGACCGGTGTAGCGTAGGATGACACCGATGGTCTGATGAAACCGTGCTCCATCAGCTCTCCAACTGCTTCTTCAGCTCACCCAGCTCATTATCGCTCATGCGATTAGAAACCCGCACTGTTGGAGTCGCTCCAGGAACCAACTCAATTCGTTGGACGATGTCCTGCTTCGGTGGTAAACCCTTTGGGAGCTCAGCAGGAAACACGTCACTATAGCCGTCCAACACTCCCTTGATGCATTCCGATAGCTCTGTTGCTGGTGCTTTCTGCTGCTCTCCCTCTTGTTGCTTTGCCTCTGTTGCCAACACTTCCACCTCTTCGGTTGTTTCCATCTGCTGCACCCACACAAGGTACATTTGATCCCCCTTGCACTGACAGTGCTTCAGCTGCACGTAAATCAACTACGGTACCTTGCCTGCCTTGGAGTCCTTCTCCTCTGTCCACAACGGCAAAACAATTTTCTCTCTGCATTTCTTCATTTTCACCTCGCTCCGCACCCAATCCACATCAAGATTCCACCGATGCAGCCAATCACGCCCCAGAATGGCTTCATAGGCATCCATCGGGCACGTGTGAAAGTTCACCTTACACGACAGCTTGCCCAGATGGATCCTCAAAGGCTTCAAAGGCAGTCCGCACTCCAACTCCTCTTGCACCAACTTGGCCGTTGTTGGCTCCCCAGGTAGCCGTGCAAGCCCCAACCTCTTTACAAGATCGTTGCTGAAGAATGAGTGTGACGCATCGCAATCCAGCAACGCTTTAATCTGTCGATGAGTGTGGTGCCCCTCGCCGTTCGTAGAACCAGCCGATGAAATTTCGGCTTTTAGGAGGATCCTCGGAACGCTCCCGCTTCCTTCGCTCCGCAATAATACACTCGGCAGCTTCCTAGATGTCGAAGGACTTTTGGGGCTGGTATTCGCTGATGCGGATGGAGCTTATCCAATAATTTGCCGTTCGCCACTCACTGCTGGTTGTCGTTTCCCTGCTGCTTCTTCTTGCAGTCCTTCTTATAGTGCCCAGGCTTCCCGCAGATCCAATAGTTCTCGCCACGCGGCTTGCTCTGCTGCTGGCCTCCATACGGCCAGCTTGTTGCTGCTGTGCTCAAAGTTGAAAGTTCTCCTGCCTCTCACGGAAACCCCCTCGATGGTGGCGTAGCGCGTTTACGCGCTCAGCAGTGGCCACCATCGCCTGGAACTCCGTAATTCTACTGAGTGCTAGCGTGCATTGAATTTCTGCCTTTAAGCCGACATGGTACTTGTCTGCCATCTCCGGCTCGCTCATGTCATCGATCTCCAAGCACAACGCAAAGAAACGACGTGTGTACTCCTGCACCAAGCCGATCTGCTTCAGTTGCTTAAGCTTGGTGCGTGCGACCATGGAGGCGTTCACGAGATTAAATCAATCTCTGATGGTTTGCTCGAACTGCTCCCATGTCGTCGGCACGCGAGCTTCAACTTGCCCCGCGCCTGGCTGCCACAACACGGCATGTTGCACAGCTGCGTTCCCACCTCCACCTCGAGTGGCCAGCATATTCAGCTGCCTCCACTACTCCAATGTTGCTCCGCGTAGCAGTGTCACTGTGGCTGACACACGCACAACATCGTCCTCTGCAGGGTGACCCAGAGCCCCAAAGTAGGTGTTCATCGCAAACAACCAGGTCCGTACGCTTGCGCCCTTGATTGAGGGATTGAACGCTTCCGGAGCCTTTGGCTTTGGTCTCGGCGGACTCCTTGACCGGGCCGCCCGAACCTGTCCAGCTCCCGTCCCGCACGTCAACCATCTACTGATTGAGCCGCTCGTTCTCTAACTTTAGGGCTCCTAGCTGCTCTACGATCTGCTGCAGGGCCTGCTCCATGGCTCTTGATGACTTTTAGCCACTGGAGACCTTTCGAAAAACATTGGCAGTGTTTCGGCAGCAATCGAAAAAAAACCGGCAACAATTTGGCAGTTCGGGAAGAAAATCTGAGGTCTTCGAAGTGCGCAGAAGTCACTCGTAGTCTCCCGCGCGCACACGGTAGGCCGTGTAGACGCTCTAGAAATATAGAAAAAATTTCTAGAGGTTGGCTCGTGCATTGGCCTTGATTTCTGGTCCAACAATCTCCCTCTCGACCAGCCGCGACGTTGTCCGGCGTAGTCCGTGCCTTCGCTCCTTGAAGTTTGGCGAGATCCGGCTTCGCTTCCGTCCAACGTGTGGCTTTGGCTCTGATACCAGATGTGAGAGTGGGTGCTCTCTATAGATTAAGCTTTAGTGTGTGGAGAGCACAGTCGCACCGGCGAATTAGACTTGGAGAAGTCTGGAAGCTAGAGCTGGAAAATCAAAGGTTCATTACAATGAACAGAGTACAAGGTATTTATACTGTTCGGCTGGCTGGCCCAGGCCTCGGCCTACTGCTTTCCTATGTTGCTAAGACAAGCTACCTGTAACTGTACTAGGTGCCCTACTTGCACCTGAACTCGATGCCCTATTTGCACCTAGTGCCTTGTGCGAGAAGTCCCTGGCCATCGATCGTCGACCTCGACGGTCATTCTCCTCTCTCGGCGAGCCACCGCGTTGGTCTCATACGGCTCTCGACGGTGGGTGCGGTCGCCCTGTTGTACACACCACTGGAGAACTACGACCGTCACACGGTCGCAGTCACCGGTTTTACTGCCGCTGTTGACCGCGTCTGTTGCCGGTGCTCCAGTGGGGGAGAACCCCTCGGCAGGTGGCGTCACCGGTACGCCACTCGCCGAGGGTGCCAGTGCAACCCTGGGGTTGCGTGTTTGGAACACACGCTCAAAGCCGCGAGCAAAACACCCCCTTGCGCCGGCGTACTCCACATGCCGGCGCGAGTTCGCTCGCACCTCCTCCTCACATTGGGGGTCGAGCGGAGGTGAGCTCGACCGCTCGCACGATTTTCAAAAATAAGAAAATCGCCAGCATGCCCCCAAAACGTGGACGAGCCCCGAGTATGCCAGAAAATAGGAGCACCTCATTATAGTCGGGTCCAACATGAATGAGGGCACGTACAGCCCATGCAGACTCACACTCGACTGGCACGAAAGGTGGAGCAGTAGAGGGGTTGGGTTCATGGTAGTATTCCTTGAGCTCCTCCCCCTGTGTCCACGCGCTAAAACGAACCTCCCAAGAGTGGAATGTGAGGTTGGAGGTGAAGTGAGGTGGATTACAGTCAAAGTCAGGTTTGTGCTACACTGATAGGGCAAGCGCTTGCTGTAGCTACGCCGGTGGCGGCGGCGACTGCTAAAGGGTCACAGGAAGATGAGCCAGCGGCAGCAGATGCGGAAGCGGATGAGGTGGAGACTTCTATAGCAATGCCGACGGAATGTGTGCTGCGTAGTGTGGGTTGGAGGCGGTTAATGACCAAGTCAGCAATGTGATCTGCGAAGGTTTCTTGGTCTGCCTGCTGAGCCCGCAACTTCTCCTCAGTGACACGCTAAGTAGCGAATGCTGCCTGTAGCGCATTGCGCTTGCACCACAGTTCAGCTTGCAAAGTTGTGTACTGGTCATCGTGAACTGGCATGTTGCCAATTGCGTGACTCTGCCAAGAAAATTTTGCGTGGGAAATGTGTGGTGAGTGCGGTGGAAGTTCACTGCAAGGTAACAACCTGGACTCACAAACACGCCAATACAGAATCGGCAGGAAGAGAGAGAGACCAAGAGAGGCCAGGTTCACCAGGCACGGCAGCGGAGTGAGAATAACGGTGGAAGAGACGTTGCAGCTGAGGAGGCTACAACTGCAACAGCGGCTGATGCGAAGACGATGAGACAAGCTACTCCTATGAGCGCTGCAGCTGACAGACAGGAGATGGCGGCAGTGGTCAAGATCAACAACTGAATGTGACAAGTGGCTGAAGACGAAGAGGAGGGCAGAGATGATGCTTGGACTATGGAGGTGTGGATAGACTCAACAGCACTGGAGAGCGTTGTGGCCGCTGCAACTGCTGCTGATGCGACTGCGTCTGCTGCGGCAGCAATATGAGTCACTACGTTGACGGCATCAGCCGCCAAATGACCCTGATCAACTGTAGTCACAGTATAGGTCTTAATGGCTCTGCCAGCGGCAGTGCTGGCTGGTGCACGTGCAACATGTGTAGTGGCTGAAAAGATAGATGCAACAACAGCACTGGATACAAGCGCAGCTTGCAGGGTAGTCTGAATATCAGGGGTTGGAGAAGACACTGGGTCATGGCCCGAGGCTGCCGCACACTTGGAGGGGCATTGACCCGGTTGATATTTCCGGGAGTTGTGCTTTTTCGGAGGAATGAAACGCAGTTTTGAGTGGCAGCAGAAGACCAAAGCACGGAGTGGTCTACCAGATGTTCGCATACGACGGCTGGGAAAGTGTGTTTGTGGACAAGACCGCGGTTTGATGTATGAACATGCTTTCGCTGCTATTTGTACTTTTGTTTTCCATCGGCTTGTCAACTAGCAACCAGTCACTGTTTATGAACGTCAAATATTGCCGAATATGCGGCCGTTTCCAACGAGTCGTCCTCATCCCAGCACGTCACAGTCAACTACTCTGCTGTCCGGGTCAATCTCGAGTATTATAGCGCTGTTGACTGGCGGGTTTCCAACCGACGCCGCTCCCAAAAATATTTGTAGTTCGTTTCGTAATCATTTCAGTCTTTGTAAAGAGAGGTGAATGTTCCTGGAAGTTCATAGCAAATGAAATGTTGAATACCAAATACCTTAGGTACCCCATCTTTCAGGTGAGGCAGCGTCATTACCCGGACACAAACACATGAGTCAATATCCACACCGCCTAAAATAGGTAAGTCTCCATTTACCCTGACTTAAAAAAGTGGGGTTCCATAAACCTCGTACGTCCTTTCAACCTCCCCATCCGCCTCGTATATAAAAAAACCGGATACGAAGTACGCACGCTCAACGGGGTATGTCGCAAACGTATGGGGTAGATGATATTGTATGACGCAAAATCATTATCATTTCAGAGGACCAAAATAGGGTCCTAGACTTCGGGTCCTTTGCCGAGTCTAGTGTTGTTTTTCATGACACTGGTCGTGACAAAAAGATGCTGGTTCATATGGCAAACTTGTCACACGTGACAGACGTTGAACATTAAAACGTTCAACGACACCCCCCCCCCCCCCCCCCCCGCCCCCACAACTACTCGACACCCCCCCGCTTGTGCTAAGACCTACAAGTACTCGTTCATTAGAAAACTAGTAACATTTACTCCGCCAACCTTATTGAGTTCACATATCCAACCGCCCGCTTTACAAGAGTTAGACTGCCGCCATTCCACAAAGAGACATGAACCGGTAGTTTGCAGTGTATATCGAGCATTGGTGCAATGAAGCGGGCAAATGGCGAGCAAATGTTTTTAAGGCAGGGTGGATGGTGACACAAACATTAAAGAATGGGTGCATGTAGAAACAATTATACGACGTGGGGTATATGGTATACTTGAATGTGAAAAGCGGGGTACCTCGGAAACCTGCCGAACTAGAAATCGGTTCCTTCCTTCCAGAACGGGCTTCGGTATTGTCGGCTAGTGAGGGCGGTTGGCCTTACGGGCCGGCTCCCTGTTGATGGCGGCGTTTCCTTACGGGATTACCTTACAAGTTTTATGGGCTGAGGGAAGAAGGAATCTGTTTTTGACAACATTGGACGGACATCCAGCAACAAATGGCAGAGAGTATATCTGCTTTCTTTCAACTGATTTACATGTGAGATTTTTTAGCACATATGTTTCATGGTTTACAATGGTTTCACCATGCAATATGGTACCTTACGTTCAACCAGTGGTGATAATCTTCTATTGGGTGTCTCTAGACCGTTTTCGTTTATCACGTATCGTTGAAGTTGGATAATTAGAATACTTTTCTTGAAAAAAGAACCCATGTATATAAGGGAAATATTTACAATACTTGGAAATTAATGGCAAAATTAGTGAGGGTGTTATTGCACGTCGCCATAGCTAACTTAGAAAGGTAACCCATCTACCATTACCTTGCACTATCTTCGACGGATGTCTGGTCACATTCAACTTCTCCCATAATCTTTGTACATGTGAAATTCTGTTCGTGACTAAACCCCCTTTCGTTAAAAGAGAAACTCCCATGGCCCACTAGTGGGGGCTTGGGAGGTAACGTTAATAGAACAAAAAAACTCATATATGTAACGAGGAAATTTTTTAAAATTCTATTTTCTTTGATGATTTCAAGATATACTTGAGATATGAGGCATACATACCGTGATTCAATGCTCAAGTGGTGAAATAAATCAACTTAGCTAATACATGGTGTAACGCTTTAGGCAATGTATAGCACCGTAATATTTGGCCAAAATGGATTATATGAGGACGGCTAGGACAAAGTCTCCACTCACTTACATTAAAAATAATTTATCAATATTCACATTGACGTAGAAATATGATAGTACCAACACTAGCACACATCACATTCACCGTTCACAGTGTTTTGGTTAAAGAGCATGGTCTCACTCCACTAGAGTCAGTATAAAGACTTGCAAAGATAATGGATTATATTTGGGTATTTTTCTTAAGATAAAAGCCTATCTATGTTACCTCATGATGATTCCCTAATACACTCATGCTAATTCCAACCTTGTCCTGCAAGAAATCAGGCTCAAGTATACAATAACTGTTGGCTCATGGCTTGGGGTTATGAAGGAGACAGATATTCATAACCAATATTCCTTTTCCACTTAAGATTCCCTCTCCCTTATTAAAATAAAGGAGATGAGGGAGTAGAATGAGCAAAACTCCCCATTCATATTGTTAGGGAAATCATTCCTTTACTCTTTGGTGTATTGGCATATTTGAAGGAGGGATGAGAGATAGGGGAAGCAGAAACGTGTCTTCTTTTACTCTCTAGAACATCATGTGATTAAGAGAAAGAGGTATAAGACACACACTCACATTTTGGCACCGATAATCAGAATGAAGCTCTATGCATTTGAAAATGAAGCTGTATGCACCAAATAAGTCACGATGGTATTTCAATAATATGATTCATGTCCTTTTCTTAAAGACCTTGACAATGGGCCTCCAATCCATAACCATTCAGTTGGCTCGAGTCACCCTTTAAGACTTTCACACAAGTAACACACGTACCACACATACAAATGCTGCTTTCATCAAATTTCCCTTGATGTTTTCCTTTTCGTTTGTGGCCCTCTTACAATTTCTCGTTTTTGCAATCCCCCTGTTTCCCATATTTCTCTTAGCATTCCTTGACCAATATCTCACAAAAATTTACTCTATCATCTTTATCCTTTGCTTCAACTTAAAGGCATCCATGGCTACATCTATCATTCGATTGATGTACCCTTGTCTATCGTGGATCACGACACTCCTCACATGTTTGTATTACCTTACGTCATTCTTCAATTGCCACTATGTGAAATTTTGGTGAATTATTACAATCATTATTTCATGGACCCTCCATTTCTTAAAAAAATGTACCTCTTTAAAAAAATTGTTTCTTGATTGGCAAGGGAGATGAGCATAAGGCGTTCCTTAATCTTGAACAATTGAAATGTGAGAAGCAAGGGAGAGTGGGGTTTTACATCGTGTCTCGCGCTTTGTTCCCATATGTGTGTAAGAGGAGAGTGAAGGGCATACATCCTACCCTCTTGCTATAATTCTATTGACTCTTGAGAAGTAAGGGAGAGGGGTACATCATCCCCTTTTTCCCTTTTAGGAAATTTCATCACTTAATATGGGAGGGAGAGGGGTGTGGTACACGTCTTCCCTAGAAGTTGTCGTTTTTGCCGATGCCAAGGATGAGAGTGAGACATGTCCCCTCTCTCCTTTTCTTTAGGCTATTGGTTATCTTATAGGTTTGGAGTTGTATAAAACGTTCACCTACTTCATGCCCTTTGACCTCTTGTAGTAAGGTGTTTGATAGGTTTTTAACCTTTATCTTGTTGGCTTTCACCTAGGGGGAAAAGTATTTTTAAGCTTGGTAGACGTGCTTGTTTCTTTCTCTTGACACAAGGTCATGCTGAGCACATTCCTTTCTTACGAACATTACACTATCAAGGAGGTTCCTCTGAATGGGGAAAGTCGATGGTGAATCATTTTGAAAGAAGTCTCAAATCCAAACCGAGTGAATTTAAAACTAAGTTTAGAGGAACAAGATGACGACATTGTCCATAAGAATGATTTTCTCCATACACAATACTGACCTAGCTTAGTTTGAAAATGTGATTCATGTTGGAAATGAGTGGGGAGAATTGAATTTTACTTGGAGGAAGTTGTGCCCTTGATGGTAAACTAACAATAATGGGATGTTTTGAGTCAAATCCACAACACAAATTCTTTCGCCTACATAAAATAATCTAACATGGAGGGAATTGTTGACATAGCATCTTAAAGGTTATATCTTTGTGCTCGAGGAATGGATGAGGCTTTAAGAGGACACAGATGTATCATAATAATCCTTGAACTAACTTTTGAAAATGGAAATGAAAATTTGAAACAAGAATCAACTAGTATTATAGGGGTTGAGTGATACAATAAATGTTCCATCACAACACATCAGGACCTTGATAAATGTGTGTAAAAAGGGTAGTAGATTAACTGAAAGTCTGCAAAAATATAATTGGAGCATAATCTTCAAGTGCGTAGACATTAAGAGAATTTTATAGTTATTATTATTTCTTGAAAAAAAATTACTTCGTCTTTTTCTATATTACCACAACAATTTCCTAACAAGTGTATACAAAGGGGAAACCATATCTTTGTTGTTAAAATTGTGGCATAGAAAATGGTCCCATTGTTAAAAGCAAACTTATCACCTAGCTATGGTGCTAAATTTCAGTGAAACATGTAAAAGTAGCTAAAACATGTATGTCATAATTGTTCACTATTTTAAATTGGTATGGTCATTTGTTCTGGATTTGATCATACAAAATTTTATCATATCAATTGATTTTGAAGTTGGGGACATACAATCATAAGATGAAGGAAACCATGTTCATTTGTGCAATTGGATTTTCATGGTGCATAATGTTTAAGCACTATGCACAAACTTTAAGCTAGGTGTGATGTGCTAGCCTCAATCGGATGGTGTAGGCACCAACCTGTGGCAACAGCGACCAAGGGGAGGCAAGCGTACACTTTCCTAGGTGCTAGAAGTAGAAGATTGTCTTGGGAGAGCGAAAGAACACGTATGAAACAGTGGGAGTAATCTACACTTCTTCTTCAAGTGTTAACATACACGATAATATACAAATTGCGACACATCCTAGGCAATCCAAGGTCTCCGAGTTGTGCATAGCTTTGTATGGGCCTAGGATAAGTGTTCATTCCTTAGCATCGCGTAAATAACCTTTTCAGCATTTTAATGCAGTAAGAATCACATCATTCCGTGGAAGAATGACTAAGATATGACTTTTTCTATGAACCACTTCAATCTACCGATTGCAACACAATTATCGATGGTGACGGCCACACAAAACACCCTTTTGCTACAATACATCAAAGCGTCATTCCTAAGTGCCTTGGGCCATAAATAATCATTGATTCATTGTATGACCGGGCCTCAAGGCGAGCTACGGACTCTTTAGGAACTTTGAGGGTTGAGCCTTGGTCTTTGTGGATGTATCTTCATCACTTGTTTTCACCTAGGCCTGTCGAGCCTTTCGCTAGACGTAAATCCAACAATTGTTCATGGATGGACCCCATTCTTGGGTCGATCTCACATTTTGTTTCATGCAATTCAAATTTACAGTTAGATTTTACATTCAATGAAGCTTCAAGCCATGATCAGTGCCGTTGGCCCTGTTGAGCTCGCACTACTTCTCCTTTACGAGCGATTCGTCCTAATTGGCTCTTAGTTCTGGGGATGGTTTTCACCATGCCAACATTGAAGTTGTAGGCATGCTTTGATTAGTTCTAGGCTACGTTTTAACTCCTCCATTTAAAAATGTACTCCCATCCACGGCCACGATGGTGCTAGTCAAGGATGGTCTCCACCTAAAACTCTTCCTCTTCATCGATGACCACCAGAGGGGGAGGCTCTAAAATTTTGACCTAAGATGTGCATCAAAAGATGATGGTAGAGTTTGATCTTGGTGATGTGGACTATAGCGTGGATTGGCATTGGAGGTGAAAGTGCCATCTGCACCACCAAAGGTGTCCGCATTTTGAGCACCTCAGATGGAACAAGCCACCAAAGTTTCAACTTGTCCAATTTTACCCCAAGAAGCTTGACGTGTGCTCTCATAAGAAGCACACAATCATCGACCGTATGTGTTTTTTCTGTGCATTGACGGTCCGCTTCCACTTTATATTGCTCTTGCACCTTTGCCAATGCATGTTGAGTTGCCATCAAAATGTGCTTGATTTCACATGTGATAGTCTCCACCACGTGTAGGTTGCTTGCGTTGTGCAAACAGAGGGGTGTGGAGGGCACCGTTATGTTAAGCACTTGAGATGGTGCCTTCACGGTGGAGGCAAACTTAATGGATCTATAAGGTAGAACAACAATCGATAATTGCTGGTCTCATGCCATCTCATCCTAATCACCCATTGCATGGAGGAGCTGCTGCAACGTGTGGTTTGTCCACTGTGTCTGTTCGTTAGCTTGGAGATGAAAACTGGTTGACAGATATACCTTGCTACCATACCAATCCATGTGTTTGCTAGAACTTGCTCGTGAATCATGGGTCATGGTCGCTCATAATGGACCAAGGCATGCCTTCGAGGCACACCACTTACTCAAAGAACAAACAAGTCGTTTTGCTTGTGCTCAATGTATCACGCGTTACGGTGAAATGCCACATCGTTCTGAAGCGATCCACCACCGTCAACATTGCATTGTGACTTGCCGTTGTTTCGAGTAAGCATATGATGAAGTCCATGTAAATGTCCTGCTAGGGCTGCTCCGGCATGGGCAAGGGTTGTAGGACACCCAGGGTCTTCATCCTTTGGGCCTTATGGAATGGGCACATGTCACAATTACGGTAGAAATCAGCCACCTTTGACGACATGGTAGGCCACCAAAAGAAGAGAGCCATCATATTCAATTTTTCCCGATAGAGAAGTGCCCACTCAAGCCATTGTCATAACACTCCTCCAAATTCAGCATTCAAAGTGCGTACACTATGGGAACCACCACCTGCTACGTGCCACGTTGTCGCCAATATGGTGCCTTGAAGAAAAATATCCAAGCATCATATTCCCCATGGACATCATATCCCTCCGTAAAGAGCTTCACAAGAAAGCATCCTCATGGATTGTGAGAGACATGATCTACATAATCAGGTATTCTTTCCATGAGAGTGTGTCAGGTAGGTTAATGCGACCAGGATGGTACATGATTTGTAGTCAAAGTGTGACTTGAGGTACTCCATTCAAAGCGCTTGTTGCCAGCTCAGTTTTGGCTGCATCTTGAAGTACTTCCACGAGTGGTGGTTAGTGCAGACCGTACATTTCCACTCCTTAAGGTAGCACTGGCAGTTCTTAAAGGTTGTGACCATGATGAGCATCTCCTTATCATGGGTGGCATTGTTGAGCCGTTCCCGACACAACTTACAAAAGTGGTAGGCAATGGGCTATGACCCATTGCAAAATGGCCAGGTTTGATGCATCTGTTGCCATCTCAAACTCACGTACGTTGTCGGTCAAGTGCAAGCCTGGCATGGAGGATAGAGCCCTTTTGGAATTTCCAAAGGCTTTTTGTTCGTCAACTCCCCAAATCAACTGGTGATCCTTGTGAAATAGAATGGAGAGAAGAATTGACACATGGCAAAGGATAAAACCTGTAGTAGTTATTACAAAAACCAAGGAACACTTGCACATCATACAAACGACGCAACTTCTTCCACTCTTTCACGACCAACACCTTGCACGGATCCATGGCAGTTTGTCCATTGAAAATTATGTGTCCAAGGAATTCAACTTTCTCTACTGCCAAATGATACTTAGTGAGGTTTGCAAAAACTACTCCTTTCCCAAAATCCCAATAACCTTCCTCACATGCTCCTCATGCTCCTCCGTATTCCTGCTATATAGCAGGATTTCGTCAATGTACACCACCATTAAGTCATCTAATTATAGCCTTAATTTTTTTTTCATCATAACCATGAAGGTGGCGGACACACTGATCAAGTTATAAGGCATCACTAGGAACTTGTAGTGACCATAGCGGGTGTGAAAGGCCATCTTTTCCACATCATCTGTTGTTATGCAGATGTAGTGTCAGCCAGATCGGAGGCCGATCTTTGTGAAGAAACACTCTCCATGAAACTAATCAAAGATCTCCTTAGATAATGGAAGCGGGTATCAGTTCTTGATGGTCAACTTGTTCAATGCCCGATATTCCATGTTCATGTGCATATCCCCTGTATTTTTCTTCATGATGAAGACGAGTGCAACGTAAGGAGAAGTGGAAGGGCGGATGAAGCTTTGCTCCGTCATCTTGGTCAACTACTTCTTAAGCTTTTGTAGCTGTACATCGCTCATTCAGTACATTGCAAAAACAAGCGGGCACACTCAAGGTTTGATGAAGATGGGATGGTCCATGTTGTGCTTCAGACAACATCCGTTGAGAGGGTGTTGGGGAAAATTTCCTTCAACTCTGTAATCACCTACCAAAGCTACTTAGGTTTTTGGCATAGCTTACCTTGAGCCCCTTGCTACTTAATAGTCACCCCATACACAAGAGCAAGTTCCGCGTCTCTTCGTTTTTCGGAATCATGCTCCACGTCTCGCACGAATTCTTGAAAATCTCCTCCTTTTTTGGATCATGTGCTTGAGCTACAACAAGTTCAGCATCACAGACGCCAAATCCTCCTTCGGAGGTACCAACCATTGCAATGATTCCTCTTCATAAGTCTCCTCCTCAGTGGCCTCTTCCTCAAACCACATCAGCATGGGATAATCCTTGCCTGTCAGCTTGACTAAGACGGTGCGTGCCTCCCAATTTACAATAGAGTTGTACTTGTGGAGGAATTCACGAACGAGGATCACATGGTAGTTCTTCACATGGCGACCACATACTAGGAACATTTGGTAACGGTCGTCATGTGAAGCTTCCCCACGCAAATAGAGTGGAGAAGAGATATCTAGCGAGACATAGGTATCTAGCGATACCTATGTCTCACTCTCTCTCTCTCTCTCTCTCTCTCTCTCTATCTTTACTCTCCCTCTCTCTCTCTCTCTCCCCATCTCTCCCTCTATCTCTCTCCCACTCTCTCTATCTCTATATCTCTCTCTCTCTTTCTCTCTAACTCTCTCACTCACTCTCTCTCTCTATCTCTCTCTCTCTCTCTC
>SZWC01007494.1:51509-84851 GCA_023375785.1 Penium margaritaceum
GATATGGATATGGATATGGATATGGCTATGGGTATGGATATAGATATGGATATGGAGATGGATATGGATATGGATATGGATATGGATATGGATATGGATATGGATATGCATATGCATACGGATGTGAATATGGACATGGATGTGGACATGGATGTGGATATGGATATGAATATGGATATGGATATGACTATGGATATGGATATGGATAAGGATGTGGATATGGACATGGATATGGATATGGATATGGATATGGATATGGATATGGATATGGATATGGATATGGATATGGATATGGATATGACTATGGATATGGATATGGATAAGGATGTGGATATGGACATGGATATGGATATGGATATGGATATGGATATGGATATGGATATGGATATGGATATGGATATGGATATGGATATGGATATAGACATCGATATGGAAATGGATGTGGATATGGACATGGATATGGATATGGATATGGATATAGATATGGATATGCATATGGATATGGATATGGGTATGGATATGGTTATGGATATGGATATTGATATGGGAATGGATATGGATATGGATATGAACATGGATATGAATATGGATATGGATATGGATATGGATATGGATATGGATATGGATATGGATATGGATATGGATATGGACATGGACATGGACATGGACATGGACATGGACATGGACATGGACATGGACATGGACATGGAATTGGATATGGATATGGATATGGATATGGATATGGATATAGATATGGATATGGATATGGATATGGATATGGATATAGATATGGATATGGATATGGATATGGATATGGATATAGATATGGATATGGATATGGATATGGATATGGATATAGATATGGATATGGATATGGATATGGATATGGATGTGGATATGGATGTGGATATGGATATGGATATGGATATGGATATGGATATGGATATGGATATGGATATGGATATGGATATGGATATGGATACGGATACAGATACCGATACGGATACGGATACGGATAGGGATATGGATATGGATATGGATATGTATATGTATCTGTATATGTAAATGTAAATGTATATGTATGCGTATATGTATATGTATATGTATATGTATATGGATATGTATATGGATATGGATATGGATATGGATATGGATATCGATATGGATATGGATATGGATATGGATATCGATATGGATATGGATATGGATATGGATATCGATATGGATATGGATATGGATATGGATATCGATATGGATATGGATATGGATATGGATATCGATATGGATATGGATATGGATATGGATATCGATATGGATATGGATATGGATATGGATATCGATATGGATATGGATATGGATATGGATATCGATATGGATATGGATATGGATATGGATATCGATATGGATATGGATATGGATATGGATATCGATATGGATATGGATATGGATATGGATACGGATACAGATACGAATATAGATACGGATGTGGATATGGATATGGACATGGAGATGGATATGGATCTGGATATGGATATGGATATGGATATGGCTATGGGTATGGATATAGATATGGATATGGAGATGGATATGGATATGGATATGGATATGGATACGGATACGGATATGGATATGGATATGGATATGGATATGGATATGGATATGGATATGGATATGGATATGGATATGGATATGGATATGGATATGAATATGCATATGGATATGAATATGGATATGGATGTGGATATGGATATGGATATGAATATGGATATGGATATGACTATGGATATGGATATGGATAAGGATGTGGATATGGATCTGGATATGGATATGGATATGGATATGGATATGGATATGGATATGGATATGGATATAGACATTGATATGGAAATGGATGTGGATATGGATATGGACATGGACATGGATATGGATATGGATATGGACGTGGATATGGATATAGATATAGATATGCATATGGATATGGATATGGATATGGATATGGATATGGATATGGATATGGATATGGTTATGGATATGGATATGGTTATTGATATGGGGATGGATATGGATATGGATATGGATATGGATATGGATATGAATATGGATATGGATATGGATATGGATATGGATATGGATTTGGATATGGATATGGATATGGATATGGATATGGATATGGATATGGATATGGATATGGATGTGGATATGGATATGGATATGGATAAGGATATGGATATGGATATGGATATGGACAAGGATATGCATATGCATATGGATATTGATTTGGATATGGATATGGATGTGGATATGGATATGGATTGGATATGCATATGGATATGGATATGAATATGGATATGGATATGGACATGGATATGGATACGGATACGGATACGGATACAGATACAGATATGGATGTGCATATGGATATGGATATGGATATGGATATGGATATGGATATGGATATGGATATGGATATGGATATGGATATGGATATGGATATGGATATGGATATCGATATGGATATGGATATGGATATAGATATAGATAAAAATATAGATATGGATATGGACATGGATATGGATATGGACATGGACATGGATATGGACATGGACATGGATATGGATATGGATATGGATATGGATATGGATATGGATATGGATATGGATATGGATATGGATATGGATATGGAAATGGATATTGATATGGATATGGATATGGATATGGATATGGATATGGATGTGGATATGGATATGGATATGGATATGGATATGGATCTGGATATGGATGTGGATATGGATATGCATATGGATATGGACATGGATATGGATATGGATATGGATATGGGAATGGATATGGATATGGATATGGATATGGATATGGATATGGATATGGATATGGATATGGATATGGTTATGGGGATGGAGATGGATATGGATATGGGTATGGATTTGGATATGGATATGGATTTGGATTTGCGTATGGATATGGATATGGATATGGATGTGGATATGGATATGGATATGGATTTGGATATGGATATGGATGTGGACATGGATGTGGATGTGGATGTGGATTTTGATGTGGATGTGGATGTGGATGTGGTATGGATATGGATATAGATATGGATATGGATATGGATATGATATGGAGATGGACATGGAAATGCACATAGATGTAGACATGGATATGGATATGGGTATAGATTGGGCTATGGATACAAAACCATACTTAGGAATATATGTGCACCTTTTGTCATAAAGTTTTGAGCAAAGAAAGACGTTAGCCTTATGGCAATTTGTTACATAACCATATGCGTGATTTGCGTGCAAAAACCGACTATTGGTTAAAGACAAAACTAATGCCTGCAATGGCCTATTATGGTTTCACTTGTACCTAATAAACAGACAAAAAATAGCTTGAAAATGCATTCGGCATGAAATAGTCACATTGTGAAGATGCCTTGAATTTTCCTATTTCTGTGGTCGCTCATGTGGCGACGATGTCTAGTCATGGTGACACACTCCTATGCCACGCTATATGTGGATGGTTAACAAGGGTGAGGTGCTGGAGACAAGACGGTTCTTGGAATTGCTACTATTGGATGAATTTTACTTAGCAAGGAGTGTGCTCTGAAGAAAAGTGTGAGACACATCGAGCACACATACTCAGAAACAAGAAACCACATGAAGCATTTTTTCGGTCCAAAGCGCTTGAATCAAGCACCACATGTGCCTCGGTGTCGGGTTGTGACGGCTTTTAAACGCCTCGTGGAGAAGTCAGGGGTATTTGATGATACCGATGTGCGTCTTTACAGAATTCTGTCACTCTCAAGAGGTCAAGTGTATTGTATCAAAGCATCAACACAACTGACAATAGTCCTAGAAAGTGGTTGAACATGTCCATACCCTCCAAGAGTAAAACGCCATGTTTCAGGCTAGGTGGCCAAACTTCCCTTAGTCGAGCAATGTAGAAATCTTGAGGTGAACAAGTCCAATAACATGAATTGATGGGCCACAAATGAAATAATAGAAATGACCACTTGCAAAGTTTAGGGACTCATGTACGTCTTGGGCGTAACACTTCCCCTCACCCCCCCATTTAGCGGCGACGTCCCACCGTATGGGCCAAAGTAGGCCAAGGACGCCTGTAGTAGCCTTCAACCTCATGATCGACGTCGCGGAGATTGTCGCAAGGTTCCTAGCTATTATGCGCGGTGTCATAGCTATGTCACTTACCAAGATATTCAACCATTTTTCAAAACGTCGATGTCCACTATGTCCTTAGTAACGCACTCAGTATCTCCGTCCACTTGTATGGGAGGCGGAGGAGGGGAGTCATGGTCGAGAATCTTGCTACCATCCTCGTATTGCTACGGCTTGCTGACATGGAAGACGATTACACCGCAATGTTGTCCAGCATGTGAAGTCAAGCGACACCTGGGATCTGCATTCTCTTGGTCTCTGACTTTTCCAGCCATTAGGATTCGAGCTTTGCAAAGTCTTCTCCACATAGCTTGATGTTTTTCCAGCCGAGTAGAACACAATTGTGAGCGTCAAACGTGTCATCCTTATGATGTATGTTTTCTCCTTGCTTCATTGTAGTGTTCGTCTTTGAAAGGCTCAAATGTGTTTTCTCCCGGATGCACGTGAATTTGCAATGATGAATGTAAAACACGGAGATATTGTGTTGGCCCTATAATCCTACCACTGTAGCAAGAATTTTTCCATAGACTATTTTGAACAGAAATAGAATCGTTGTGGTTGAAGTTGCCCACTTCTATGCGAGTTTGGCAGTCAAAGGTTTTTCTGCCCAATAAGTCCCATGGGATCCACGTAAAGTGTAAAGGAGTTGTTCAACCGCCTTATTGGTCTACTCCATTTGCCCTACAATTTGAGGATGGAATTCCATCGGTAGCAAGATCCAGCTACCAAACCATGTTATTGGTTGGCGTAAAAAATGACTATTGAAGCATCTGTCTACATTGGTTATGTTGGCACGTGGCATGTTGTTTAGAAAAAATAGGGATGTTCTCTTCGCGGTGACGGTGATCATTGACAAGAAAAGGTGGGATACCTGAGAAGATTTTCCACCACCACGAGGATGGCATCACAACCCTCTTGAGTCACAATAAGTCTTATTTCATTGTCCATGCTGATGGCGACCCATCATTTTGTAAGAACGGGGGGCAGTTGGAACAGTCTTGGTGGTCTTGTCCAACTAGGTTTTGCCATTGACATGTGTCGCACGATGTATAGAATGTTGATATGGCAATCTACATCCTGTCCACTAGTAGTTATTCACTAGCTTGTTGAGCAACTTGTCCTTAACAAGATCTCCACCTGGACCAGTCTTGTGGTACTTCTCCAATTGCATCCTTTGCAGTTCCTTGTTTTGTGGCACAATGACTTGGTGGATTTATCTTTGTCTCCAGGAGGGTTGTTCAACTAGACTATGCTCCTTTCATTCCTGCCAAACTCCTCGTAACTCTTTGCAGACAGTCTCGTAAGGTACATATCTCGTTCAATGAGGAACATGCTAATATCTGCCATCAATCCTAGTTGCCAACTGGAAGCATCCGCTTGATTTGCTTTTGTATGTCAATAATCTATGTCTTTGTCAAAGTTGGACTCTTGGAACTCCATCAATAACGTTTGTCAACAACTCATACTTGACTGAGTCTTTAAAGGCTTGAGTGTTTGGTGGTTGGTGCAGATGACATATCATTGGCATTATAGGAAGAACCGTAATGTTTTGAACGCGTGCATGACCACATGTATTTATTTCTCATGTAGTCCATAGTTCAACTCCAGTCCTAGCAGTCTTCTTCAAATACGCGTGACCCGCTGTTTTCACCAAAACCCACAGACGCCACGTTCTTCAAGGCCATGGTTATCCGTCCGTCATAGCTGATGTGGCCCCAAAACTCGATTGAATGGCAACCAAAGTCACATTTTGAGAGTTTTTTTTTTAGAATTTCTCTCATTGTAAGACTCGGAGAACGTTTTGGACATGTCTGTTATGAACATTCGTAGTGCAAAAATGCACACGAGTACAGTGAGATGCAAGAAGACAAACTCATCAAAGTACGGCCAGAAAGAATTATTCATTGCTGCAATATATTTTCTACGGACGTTTGTGAGTCCAAGTGATACAATAATGAAGTAAAGTTGCTTGTATCTGGTGTATGACACGATTTTCTTGATGGCCTCATCAGATGCGTGGATCTCATGATAGCCGTTGCATACGAGGATTTGGTGAAAAATCTCAACCCTTGGAGTTGGTTGTAATGTTCATATGCTTGTGAAAGTGGATAGCGGTTCTTCATATTGATTCCATACAACCAGCCTATGATCCCTTGCCATATTTGCATCTGAATCTATAGTTTATGTTTTATGATGGTTTGGACATGCCTCCTTCAGTGAAGAATGGTACGTTTTGAGATAGGGATATGTTGTGACCCGTGATTCCCACTCTGGTACATCATATAGAAACGACAGAGTATCGGTATCTAGTTTTCATCAAACATGTCCCTATATATTGAAGAAACTTTTTAGTTAGCTCATCACGTTTACAGATGTAGCTCATTCTCAAATGTCATGTAACTTATGTGTGTTGTGATCTGAGCTAACCTCATGTGTTTGTGCAGCTTACTATGACCAATTGGTAGTGTTCACGCTTGTGCAGATCTCAAATGTAGAGCCAACTAACGGCAAAGTATCGTCATGTGGTGGTCCACCCACTTGCAGCTATAGGATAGCTGCAACCGTGTCCTAGATCCTTATTGGGACCTTCTTTGTTTTCTTTGTAGCCTCTATACTTGTCTTGGTGGACTGGCCTTAGACCCAACGTACATGTTTTTGCATTTTGTATTCACTACTCAATGTCAAATCACTGTACGCCGTACATCTGTTGCATCCACCTCAAGCCTCTGCATTTGCATGTTTAGACGGCTCAGTATTAAGATGCGTGTGCATTGAGTTACAAACAAAGCATTGGTTTAAAGCCCCAAACCATTGCAAAGGTGACGCATACGATAGGGTGAGTTTTCCCTAGAGCCAGTTGGTTTCCATGGCAAACTGGCCCAACTGTGTGCGTAAGCCCCATATGTTGTGATAGCTGTTTATGCAGTGTGTTTTCCAGTTGTCATGTCTCTTCGCACATTGAAGCTATTGAGGCTTCCAAGACTCTACATTTATTCCCTAGCCAAACCCTTCCTCTTCTTGCACTTGCTTTGCGTGTTAGTGCCTCATTGATTGAAATGCATTGCCAAATCAGTGAAATTAGAGCGTCTAGGCATGTCTTCATGCTATTAGAAGAGCAAGATTGTTTTTACTCTGCTGTGCAAAAGAGATATATGACCGATAGCACTAGTGGACGTCACAATTGCAGCCATGTTCATTGTACTTACTTGTAGCAGATTGTGGCAACACAAGCACTATTGTGACGTGAGTAGTAGCGGCATCAGTGCGGAACTGCCGCGAGCACACGGTAGTATTGGCAACATCATAGTGAGTCATTGCAACTGCCATAATAGGAAAGCAGTAGTATGACAACACGACAGTACATACATGATAAGCAGTAACATCGAATGAAAAAAGTAATAGCAGATAGAAGCAATAGTAAGCAGCAACAGTCATGAGCTATAGAAATAGTCACGAGTCACAAGAAGTGGGACGAGCGGTGGGTGGTAGTAGCAGCGAGTAGGAGCAGCAACAAGTGGCAGCAGCAAGTAGCACCAATAATGAATAGCACGTGGTAGTAGTGGGTACCAGCATCAGTGGGTAGTAATAAGAGCGAGAAGCAAGAGCAGTAAGTAGAAACAATAGAAGTTTGAAGTGTCAGTAGCATGTAGTAATAGAATCAAAGCAACTACAAAAGCGGTTACAATAGCGCAACAACACCAGTAGCGTTGCAACAGTAGTAACAGGAGTAGCATGACTGCATACCTGCATGGCTATGTCGTGTAGTAGTAGGAGCTATGTAGTGTAGAAGCAATAAATGCAGAGATGATATGCATGACAGCCATGGGACACATTGAAGCAATAAATGCAAACTACAATGGTTACCATTCTAGCTATGTAGCTACGTAGATGCATTTTTACACAGTAGCAACAGGTAGCATCACCTGCAACAACTACTTAGAGAAACTGACAACCCCTCTCCGACCTCACATGAAGTCAAGCAAGACCCACACAAGTAAAAGAAAGAAAAAATGGAGGAAATATAGCTCCTTGTATGATTTTAGCATAGTTTGAACCCTCCTGATACAAGCGGTTTTTATCCTGACATAAGCACACCCATGCTGACATTAGCAGAGGGATTGTTGTCGTCATTGTTGCCTTACAAAGATGTTTTGCCGGGGAATCATTTTTTCTAGGGTTTTAACGCCTTGAGAAACACTGACGAATCTTCATTTTTGACCACTTTGGCATCATGTTCCACAATGATTGGTGCATATGGCACCAGGCGGTGGCAAGGGAAATGAGCTGGCACACCCTTAGTACCTTTCGTGCCAGGGGCTATGAGCCCATGATTGCATGCGTTTGATGACCTCCGCGATGCACAAGATGAGATGTGCCAACACCAAGTAGAGTTTCATTGACTGAAGCAGGCATAAACCAATGTGCTCGAGGAGTTATGCGACCTATTGCAGAAGTGCTGACGGGCTTCCTTGCACATACCTGGCATAGTTGCTACAAGTACACCATTGGTTGGACAAGGAAGTCTTTGCTAGACAGGACCCTTCACCCGTGATTGACAATGTCGAGGATTCAGAGGAGGTAGACGCAGATCCAAATTTGAGTGGGATTTGTGTTATGAAGGGTCGACTCTGGTAGTTGCGCCTGGGATCGCAACCCGTCACACAAGTGCGACCACATAGTGAGGACCCCTCCTGGCAGCCAGTAGGGCTCTCCTTGGGAGGCGTCACTCTTAATTGTACTCTGTCCATTCCACATCCACCTCCACTAGAGCCTTAGGTTGCCCCTCCTCACATAGAGATGGCTGAAGGACTTTGAGACTCCACCTCACTAGAATAGCAACATTGGCTTCTATTGTTGGGATTTCTTGTTCCAGATGCTGAGGGTATCTGGCCCTTCTTCAAAAGCCAGTACCAGATCACTAATGATCCCCATGTCTAGAAATCAGCAAGAGTGCCACATGGCCTAATCTATGCTGTACCATAGGAGAAAATTGTGGACTTCCATCAATTTATGGCCTTAGAGGGACTCGGTATGGAGCAGATCCTCGCCAAGGTTGGTAGCTGGCTTTGACTCTCCTCACTCGAGAGACGTGAAAATTGATGGCAATCTGCATTTGTAACTTCCACTCCCTCCATCAGGGATCTTTGGAGCCAGCAAATGCCGACTAGAGGTGGGTCATGCGTATGTACACCTGCCTCGGCAGTGTTGGCGGGACACATTTGTTGGCAATCCATACCATCATGACTGGGACACATCTAAAGTACTATTGGCTCTTCTTTGACGTTGACCGTATCGCTACCTCTGAGATGTCAGAGTCTTCCTAGCTTCTCCTGTGGGCCAAGCATTACTTTATTCAATTGAAGTCAGCCAGGTAAGCAAACCACATGCATCAAGAGATTCCAATTGTTTTGAAAGTAACTGCGACCATTCCAACACCTCTATCATTGTTAGAATCCCCCTTCTTAGTTTACAAAACCTGTAGACATTTCCCTGAAGCCCCCCTCCCCCTTTACTTACGCGGATCCTAGAAAATGTTCTTGGGTATACCCGACGAGTACTGAGTCCTACTAACAATGTAATGACACAACTAAAGGAAGCAAGTTTTACAATACGAGTCATATCCTATAGCATAGCATTTTACGATATGCCACATCTAGAGGGGGGTCTTTGCGGAAGGCACAGGGGCCGAGGAAGGTGGAGGGCATGGGACCATGCCGAGAGGAGTCATGCAGCCTGAGAGCGATGTCATAATACAATCCCTTTAGAGCATTTAGTCTCAGCATGTGTCTCCACTGGTCTCAAGATCACCGTGCCTTGTGCACCCAATGATACATATGTGAGTAAGATAGAGGACAAGGATTAGCATGCCCCCTTGGCCGAGGGTACAAGAGGAATACACCCAAGCTGATGTGTTTGGATGGTTAGTGTGGACAATGGAACAGCCTTGGTGAGGAAATATATAAGCTTTTTTTAGCACCACTGATGCCGCACATGCTCATTGCGGCTGCTTTGACCACCTCGTGTACAAAGTGGTGCTCTGCATTGATGTGCTTTGTGCATGGATGCAATACCCCATCATTCTCCGTGATGCGGCAAGCGGCCAAGCTGTTGTTATGCATTGAGCAACACCCATAGACAAAGCCAACTCATCAAACAACTGATGCAGCTAGATTGCTTTGCACAAGGCTTCTCCATGTGCCATATACTTAGCTTAAGCCACACTCTTTCCCACACAAGAATGCTTTTCACTGCACCAGGAGACCACGGTGCTCAAAAGGAAAATAGACCACACATCCCTAGTGTGTGCGGCTCTTTCATGTGCATATTCACTATCGGAAAAACCATCAAATAGTGGGGGTTGTGTTAAACATAGTACAAGACTGACAGTGGAGGTGTCCAACACAAATCACAATAGCTGTAGGAGCACCTTATGATGAGCAGTGCGGGGTTCGCTGGTTAAACTGGGAAAGCGTGTTGACTGCAAATGCTATGTCCATTTGTGTGGTAGTGGCTAGGTAGCTCAGGCTGCCAAGTGTTTTTCTGTACAGTGTGGGATCTGTCTTTGGTGCATATTCAGTGGTGTTTGCATCCAACAGATGTGCGTAGACATCTGGGCTCATGGGTTTGCACTGTCATTCGAAGTTATGTACAAGATATGCACAGCATGTAGTGAGATGTGCAATGAACCTCCATTGATGTACGGAGAGAAAGAGTGCCTTACGGTCCCGTGTTATGGTCATGCCCAGGAATTCATGTGCCTCTCCAAGATCTGTCATGCGGTAGTGTGCAGTGAGGAATGCTTTGGTGTTGGACAAAAGGGTGAGGAAAGGGGAGAGAATCAGTAAGTCATCCACATAGAAAATAGGTCAAACTAGTCCCTGTTTCATCAAGCGAAGGAAGAGAGAGGGATCAGACATGCTTTAGATGGATCCAACCATGTCCAATGTTCACTTGGTTTCTTTATTCCAACACATCGGTGTCTACTTAATTCCACACAGAGCTTTCAGATTCAGCCACACTATGTCAGTTTCATCATAAGCCCTCTCTGATGCCGTACGTACAGATCTTCTTCTAGTGGTACCTTGAGAAATGCATTTTTTGCATCCATTTGATGGACTTCCCAGTCCTCAAGAGAGGCAGTTCCTAGCAGGACTCGACTATTTGTGTGCCTCCCAATTGGACCATAAGTGTCAGTGATTTACTGGTTAGGGATCTGGTAGAATCCCTTTGCTACCAACCTGGCTTTGTATTTGAATGTCTGCCAAGTTCCTTTTGAGCTTGTAGATCCATTTCACGTCAATGGCCTTACCACCGGGTGGGAGCGGGTTTGAGTTTAAACACCTCGTGCTCTAGCAGAGTGTTTCTTTCATTAGTCATGGCTTGTTTCCATTCCTTTGGAGCAGGGCACCTTCTTGCTTCAGCAAGGGTAGTTGGTTTATTTTTCTCCACATCAGGTGCAAGCATGACGGCCACATTGTTGACCTATTTTTAGTCTATCTGAGGCAGGTTTCTTTCAGACCTGCACAATGGCTCCGGGACAGCGTCCTTGACCTGACTCAATGGTTGATCATAGCTAAGGGGTTGCAGATCAAGAGCTGCGATTGTGCTCTGACCCCGCAATGCCTCCAAGCTCACAGTCTCAAGGGCTGTGGGCATTAGTAAGTCTGTGGGAACAGGGGAACATGTCTGCCACACAGGTAAAGGTGCAGGTCATTTTAGTATAGGTGCTGTCCTCTGAGGAGTGGATATAGATACACTTCCATACTCAGGGTCTTGTTGGGGCATATAATGCTGTGGAGCATGCCTGATATCAAGGAATGACTTGTATGGCATGTGCTCAAGGAAGGACGCATCACGACTCTCTAAGAAGCTGTAACTGACAGGGTCCCACAACCTTCATGCCTTGGAGGCATGGGGCAACCCAACGGACACACACCACGTTCCTCTAGGACTTAGCTTTTGTGGTTGTTGTTGTTTTGGAAGCCACACACAAGCCATGGTTCCCCACACTCGTGCCGGTCACAAGTCTTGCAGTATCATGTTCCACACCAAAGTGGTGTATTTCTCTGCATCTTCCCATAACCCAAAGGAGAGACCCTTATCATTAATAAGGATACACAGTACATCTCCTATTACACGGTGCCACCGCTTTGTGAAATCTTTGGGCAAGCAGTTTGGTGTACCATCTCTTCTTTCAGTTAAACTGTCAATGCACCCAGGAACTCACCGTTTGACGTTCGGCATAGGGTATCCACTCACTGATGGCACGTTGAGCATCAACCTTTGTGTGCAACAGTATTTCCAAACAAAAGTGTAAGTGTCAGTAGTGTGAGTATGTGGTGTGTTCCATACTAGAGGGACGGGATAATCATGGATCATGTTATTTCTGCGTGTACAAATTCAAGTGGGATGGTGCTTGTTTTCAGACTTGGGGAAGGTTTGCCTATGTGACTTCCCCTCGTAACATTCTAGACGAGTGTTTTCCTCCAGTCGGTGTGGACAAGGGTGTCGGTTCATGCGTTTGTATGCGTTTGAACAGTTATGTCACCAGATCCTTGTTGATGTGCACAAGGCGGGTGTATAGAAGAGCAATGTGACGTTCATCTTTACCTGTCATGATGTGCAGTTGTGGGCATGATGATCTAGTGCATAAGAACAGTGTGATCCTGAATAGCATATCAACATGCAATGGCCCTTTAGCCATATCATCCCTTCCGGTGCTTCCAAAGCAATCTTCCCTACACCTTCCACCCGCAAAACTTTCATTTATCTTGTTTGAACATCATCAATGTCATGTGCAACATACAATGACATGAATAGTCGGCACTGCAACGGTATGTCATATGATGTAAGTGTCCTACAGGCACTCATGCATAGGTAGACCGTGGGAACTGGTAGCGTGTGTGCAACCAAGAATCTGACCTACTTCCAGTGGTGTTTTTGGAGGCACAGCCAGCATTAGCTTAGTAGCCACTGGCCATACTGGATCTGGTGGGAGCCCTCCAACTGAGGCTGTCCCGTCTACTCCCATGCATGAGCTGCCCAAGCTACAGGTGACGTTGCTTCTTTGAGCATGGAAGGAAGTGTGTTCATCCCCATGTATGGTGGTGGAAACAACTATGGTCCTCCGGAGATCGCTGTTGTGACTCGTACATGTTTGCACGGTACACTTTAGGTGCCTTGTGGGTTTGGCTGTGCTAGTGCAAGCAGCTGTGGGTGAAGCCACTACCACTGTTAATGTTGATGTTGCTACTGCTATAGCTGTTGCTGCTCTACCATCAGGCATTGACGAGTAGATCAAGAGTGCAAAAACTGACCTGCCTAATCACTAAAACTACAAGCATGAGCTCCAAGGTTGTGGCCGCAACTGCGTCCTTGTCCTCTGTCTCTCTGGGGGTGACTCTGAGCACTGCTAGAATTTACCTGTGCAACAGTTGCTACAATAGAATGATGGGTGTAGGCAGCGGGGGTAGATGTACTAGACTCGCATTGTTCTCCTTAGAGAATATCCTTGTAATTCTATAACTATCTTTAGACGACTATGAGGTCGATGTTCTCAACCTCTGTGAAAGGTGTACGGTGGAATAGTTCTTGATAGAAATTATTCTAATCGTCTCCAAGGTGGAGAATTATCGCATCAGAGGTATGGTTCATCGTACCTTTTTTATACACGATTTCATCCATGTATACTATGCGTACAATGTCGTAACTTCCTCAAAGCTTTGGTAAGTGTGTACAACTCCTTTACCACTCTTAAACATGTGAATGGTAACAATTTTTTAAGACACATGAGAATTTTTTATGTTTCCTTAGATATAGTCATTCTATTCACATATGCTTGTAGTTGATTTCATCTTGGCTACTTCTATTCCTTAACATACTATTGGTTGTTTCTGTCTATATCATCATTTAGCCAAACATATTGAAGACCTCTTTCATTTGCTTGACATTTGGGAGAGCATGGCCACAGAATTTGCTCAAAGCTTTCAATGTCAGTGCCCCCCCTTCCTCTGAGTGTATTTGCTGAGATTATTGGGGATTGTATTGTGGACGGGCAGACATGTGGACATTAATGTATTGTCACACGTCTCATGCCGCCAACCCCTCCTCCCCCCCATAACCTCGTGTGTATTAAGGATGTGTAGCGGATACTATATCATACACATGTAAAGTTTACTACACAACTATATCAATAAAGTTTTATATTGAATAATATGTTGTTTAGATACACTAATAACAATCTTTTGACTTCGGAGGAGGGGGGTCGAGCATCGATCCCCCCTACCCTCCAAACTTGATGGGTGTATGGAGGGAGAGTAGCGGGTAGTCATACATACACAAAAAGAACACTGATGTAACTATGCACTTGTGTATTAAACATGTTACTTGTCGGATACACCATCCAAACAATCCCCCAATTCAATTTGACGTCCTGGGGGGAAGGGGGGTTGAGCATCGATACCCCCCCCAAACAGCACGAGTGAATCGGGGGAGAGTAGCGGGTAGTGTATTGTACGTATGTAGAAAAACCACTAGTGTAACCATAAACTTTTGTACTAATTGTTTTACTTGTCCAATACACAATCCAAAACAATCCCCCAATTCACTTTAATGTCGGGGGAGGGGGTCGAGCGTTGAAACCCTAACTCGCCCAAACACCATCCAAACCAATCCCCAAATTCACTTTGACGTCTGGGGAGTGGGGTCGAGCGGTGAAATCCTAATCCCCCCCAAACACCAGGAGTGCATCGGAGAAGAGTAGTGTGTAGTGTTCTATGCATACGCAAAACAAAAAACACAAGTGTATTGATACACTTGTGTACCAAATACGCTGCAGGTTAGATACACCATCCAAAACAATCCCCCAATATACTTCTGGGTCTAGGAAGGGAGGGGGGATCGAGCGTCAACCCCCTCCCCCCCCCTCCCCAAGCAGCACGAGTATATCAGGGGAGAGTATGAGGTAATGTATCTTACGTACCCCAAAAAAAAAAACACAAGTGCATCGATACACTTGTGTACTAACTCGGTTCTGATCGGATACGCTTTCCAATACACTCCATTAAAAAACAACTTCGGGGGGGGGGGGGGGGGGGGGACAAGCCTCAACCTACCCCTCTCCCCCTCCGAAAAAACATCACAAGTGTACCGAGGGAGAGAAGCGGGTATTGTATCGTATGTATGCAAAAGAAACACCGGTGTATGGATACACTTGTGTACCAAGTAGGTTGCAGGCTAGATATTTTTTTCTAAACACTCCCTCAATTCACTCATGGGAGAAGGGGGAGGACAAGCGTCAACCCCCTCCACCCCCCCCTTCCCCCAACACCATTATTGTATCGGTTGAGAGTAGCGGGTAGTGCATCGTGCGTACGAAAAACAATGCTCTAATATATGGATAAACTTCTATTTCAAACCGGTCATTGTTCAGGTACATTTCTCAATACACTCCCCCAAAACAATCAAAACCTAGGGAGGTGGGGAAGGGGGGGGGGTCAAGCGTCGATCCCCCCTCCCCAAAAGGAAAAGTGTATCCAAGGGTTGTATTTGCGATTGAATGTCTTAGAGAGAACTTTGTGTACATGAGTGACTATGTATGAGAATGTCTAAGAACTATGTGGCTTGTCGATCTTGACATATCCATGAGGTCGGTGGACGCAACTTCACATTCCAAAACCAGACGCTCGCCTCGCAAGTGTAACGTTCCATTTTAATGTTTGTGTACAATATCTACCCCTCTGACTTTTAAACTTGACGTCTAGAATTGCAATAATTATGTGATCCTTTTATTTGATGTGATATTCCGGGTTCAAATTTTATTAGTGATCTGTATTGGCCGAATTCGTGGAAAACTGGAACTTTAAATTCGATGACAGAAATAGTTCGACATTTTTGTGATCCTCATCTTCGACAATCTTGGTCTTGTTAGTGACCGCACTATGCATCTAGCGTGCCAATTTCACTTGTGCAAATGCAACATTTGAACGTTGAAACAATTTCACATGCCTGCCACACGCGCACATGTATGTTTGGACCATTCCGCTGGGGCCTCCTCGTCTGACAGTCAGGCAAGCGGTCAACCCGGCCATTCCGAACCAGCACCGACAGATGCACTTTGCACACACACGCATGTGGAGGAATGACCGACGACAAGAATTAATGGGCAACTATATGCAAACTGCTTGGTTTGCGACTTGCATGGACGCGAAGTGACGGGTCCAGATCGCGACGATGGTAGGTGCCTGTTTCGGTTGCCAGTAAATTATCAAGGTCGACTTTGGACTTCTATGTCCAGTTTATGCCTAGTTTCAAGCCGCAGATGTGCGAGGACCTGCTATCCTTGGCAACCAGTCTTGCATGTTCTTTTTTGGCAAGTACACAACGATTCTAATCGATGACGACCTTTTTGTTTTCTCGGTAGGTTCAACGGCATTTCTCGAAGACACACCTCTCTTCTCCTGTCCAAAAGAGCTGCACCCAGAATGATGCACACACAAGAGTAGCGAATGCGACTCACACTGGCACTAGCCACTCTCACTCGATTCTTGCTTCTGATTGGCCAGTGTTTTCTGTGGTACATTTCTAGTTCGTCAACTCATGTTGGCATCTATTCGTCTGATGCCGAACGAATCGATGCCAGCATCCGCCGGTTTTATTGCACGCTTCTCAATCTTTCATTCCGTCGGCTGTACATTCATCCCCCATCACATGGACATCGAATAGGAGGGCGCTTCCAGAATAGGCCTCTCAACCAGGAAGCGGTATGGCAGTATCCAGGAACGAATCCCAATGGTAGGCAGTCTACGTCAAGAGGGGGATCAGACTGGGAATCTGGCACAAATTTATCCAGAATTCATTGACAATAAAATAGAAAAGAGCCAGAGGTCAACCAGACGCCAACAGCTAGTGACCCCAATTGCACAAAAAACAAAGGACACTATTTGGCACATTAAACTTGACAAACTTTAATGTAAACTACTTTTGTCGTCCTTCAAATTTGTTGAAAAAAATATCGTATCCTATTCCGACCACTTCATAGATAGTTAATATTGAACTTAAATATCAGGAGGTAACAAATGCACAAAAATGTCCGTATGTTCCAAACCCAAAATGCATACCCCCGCAAAATTGGAATAAAATAATGCGACCCCTCCATCTTAGTCTAATGCGACCCCTCCGACTTTGACTACCGTACCATTTATTTCTGTGGGCTTTCTTGCGCACAAAACGGTTCCTTTGAGACCTCAACGTTAAACGACCCAATATGTGATCAAAAGCCCCCCCCCCCAGCCCCGTCCCCTTGCCGGAGTGAAAAATATCATTTTCTTTTTGCCACTCAAGCGACAGTAGCAGCAAGAACTTGACTGTCGCTCTCCCACTAGCTAAGCTATCACAGTCCTTTCGCTCGATCCGCATTCCACCTCGCTCCATGTAGTATTGACCTGCATTAGGCACGAACGTCTTTCACTATAATATAGTGACGACTAAAGTATTGCACAAAAAACACAAAATTCTCCTTTGGGTACAAACTATATCACATGAGGTAAAACTATGTTTGTAGAACGTTTTGAACAAAGGGATTTTATCTACTGATTCCTTGAAAAGATATAGAGCATTAAGTACTCAGGTAAGTTCAATGAATATTCCAAAGACATGTACACAAATGAATGTCTGTACGATACACAAGAAACATTGCTCTTGTTCTATAACTCATTCTTAGAAGGATCCTTGTCATATGTTCTATTCTTGTACACAAGTCAGGATGTACATGGAGTTGGAGAAATTAAGCACAAATGTCATATCAAGTCATTTAGAGACCAAGCGTGATGCCCCTGGCCGGTCCCGCGATGTGGCATCGCAGATCCATTTCCCAGGAGTACGACACCGGTGCTCTTGGTTTGGGGTAGAGCGTATGAAATGTTTCCTGAAAGGTCACCAGTAATCACATTCCTTGTTCTTCCTATTGATTAAGTAGATTTTTTTAGTCTTCATATGGCCAGGCATTACCACTCCGAGGATCAGCGAGATCCGCTCTATGGCCCCCTGGGCAAAACTGTGAAAGAGAATATCCTTGATGGTTTAGGAGAGCCTGGAAAAGGGCTTTGTAGTCTTTGAGGAGCATCCGGTCACTCTTGTCTACTATGAAGAGCTCAAGGAAGCAGTGCTCGAGCCCATGCTCCTTCTCCTGTGAAAGGAACATCTCCTCCCATGCAAGAATGTTAAAGTTTCCAAGAGTGGGAAACGAAAGGTCCTGATGAAATGCCAAGCAATCTATGTCCTGTTACATCATTCCAACAGACATGGCTCCGTGCCCGCAAGTTAAGTGGCCCTCAGTGTCACTCTGGGGACCGTCGCTGTCGGTGTAGTTTTCATTGCTTCCTTATGTCTCCAACATTGTACCTGTGGCAGTGTCACATGGCCCTTCCTTAGTGGCCCTAGGATGTGTGCGTGGGTTGGCTGTCGTGCTCCAAGGTCATCCTTAGGATGGGGTGGCGGCTTTCCTTGAGGAACACCGCTCTTCCCTCTCTTTGCCAGTTCATTTCACCTCACCCTCTAGCTTAGTTCCAGCCCTGGATGACCTCAACAATCTTGTAATGGATGGGCTAAATGCCTTTATTCGTGGAAAAAGTTTGACCCTTCAGGGGTCAAAGTTTTTCCATTTATACTTTGTAATCACCAACTTAATGGGTCCAGATCTGTCAGCACCCACAACCGATGGCCAGCGAATGAGCATTGACACTGTGAGGAGCTCTCTAGCATTCAGGTTAACTTGAATCAATTGAAGGAGTCATTGTTTGAGAGTGCTGGCACTAAAGTCCATGGTGGTATTCTTGCACATCTAGGTATCCAAGAGCAACAAGGATTACAGGAGAGGAGCGGATCATGCTAATTGTTCTTTTGTCAGCGCAATCTGAGATTGACGCTTGTTGGACGCACTGGATTAATTCTTGCGATCCGGAAGTGAACCTCACGTCTTGGTTCGCAAAACCTATGGGTAATCTTTTCAACCCCTCCTCCCCACCCTCTACCTTCGTGGGTTCCAGAAACAGTCCCTGACTATGCCCAACCAGTGATAAGTCCTACTAGAAATGTAAATCACACAATGAAATGAATAACTTATTACGATGTTATCCACATGCTACAGCATAGAATCTGATAATATGCCACATCTTGAGGAAGTTATTCACGACTGATGAAGGAGGACAGAGGGGTTAACGAGGGTGGGGGGCATGGGGTAATGCCAAGCGGAGTCACGTAGCCTAAGAGCGATGCCATAATGCAATCCCACAAGAGCGTTTTGTCTCAGCATGATTCTCCACTGGTCTCACAATCACCATGTCGTACGCACCCAAGGACACGTGTGTAATTAAGATAGATGACATGGATTAACATTCATGCCATCTATTCCCGAATCTCCCCAATTATCAACTGCTTATTGTCCTGGACTGCATTCTTTGTGGCCTATTTTGCATTCCCCCTCCACTTACCTTAGTTTATGTCTACATTGGACTAAAGGGGTCACACACAATGTGATTGAAATTGTAACATTTGTGCTATTATCAAAGCCCGATCTTCAAGAGGGTTGGAATGATCTTGGTCCTTTTTTATGCACTATTTTCCGAATGGTGGTTGTTTGTACGAGCTTGCTACATGTGTAAGTCAAACTCCACCCCCATTGTAACGATCTCCTAGAGGTTATTGTTGAGCTTGTGAATCAAATTCATAATAGGTATTGTCCTTTAGGCCATAGAAATATTGAGGTATTGAGCAAAGAATCCATTGTTTACACAGCAATGCCTTCATCTATTGCAATAAAACAACTTGTGTCACATCTTGCTCTTCATCAAGCTCTGGAAAATGGGCGTGGTATGCTAGCCTCAACTGAAGGGTGCAAGCACCAACGAGTGGCAAAAACGACCAAAGGGAGGCGGGTGCATGTCCTTTTACTACACGTAGAATAATAAGATCATCTTGAGGGAGCACACGAACATGTGTGGTAAATTGGGACCAAGTTGTTCTTGTCGTTTCAGTGTCAACATAGAAAACATGACTTACATGGTGACACAAAATGCGTGACTCAAGGTTGCAGAGCCGTGCGTGGATCTGTTCATGCCAGATTGTAATATGATTGCCTTATAATCACGTAGCTCATCTTTCCTTCTCTCCAATGCACCAAGAGTCGCATCATTCCAGGGAGGAACACCCAATATCTGGCCTTTTTTAACCACGGTAGTGTACCGTTGGCGGCATGACTAGCGGTGGTGATGGCCGCTTGAAGTGCCCTGGCTGATAAAAAGGCATCAGAGTGTCATTCTGAAACAGCGTTGGTCCTCAATGATCCTTCATTTATTGACCAATCATACTCCAAGGTGTACTTTGGCCTCATTAGGTCTTCCGGGGTCATTCTTTGGTCATTAGGGATGAATTCCCATCACTTGGTTTCCCTTGTAAGGTCCGACCTTTGGCCAAGCAAAATTTCCTCAATTCTCCATTCATAGGCCAATCTCGCAGTTTTTTCATTCATATTCCAAAACTACCTTCGTGTTCCAAATTTAAGGAATCATTCAAGTCGTAATCAGTGACGTTGACACTCTCCAGTTTACTCTAACCCCCCTTTGGGAGCGAGCCATCCCGGTTCGCTTGCGGTACTCCTGAAGGATGGCATTCATCCCTCCAACATTAAATTTGTGGGCAGGCATGTACGAGTTTCTATTTTACATGGTAATCCCATCCTCCGGCACAACAACAGTGGTCAAGGGTGGCCTTCGTCTCAAACTCTTGTCCTCCTCAATAATCACTAGTGCAATAGTGGCTAAAAAACTCCAACCACGGAAGTGCTTAGATGAATAACCGTGGAGCATGTGCTTGGTGATGTAGAACCCAGCATGGATTGGTATGGAAAGCAAAAGAGCCAACCGCGCCACCATGTGCGTCTGCATTTCGGGTACCATGAGGTGTCAACTTGTCTGAATGGACCCCACTTAGGTTGACATGCACATTATGAGAAGTTGAGAATCACCGACATTGACCCTCACATCTACGTATTGAGAGTGTGATTTATCATTTTGCTTATCTTGCCCCTTCATTAATTCTTGTTGTGTTGCTCTCCAAATCCGCTTAAAGTCACATGCAATGAATTCCATCACCAGCAGTGTGCTTGTGATGTGCAAAGCAAGGAGTGTGGTGGGCAACATCCCGTTCACCACCTCATCTTGTTTTCTGCCTTTGGAGGCAAATGCAATAGAGTTGTAACCCACTTAAAAAACTGCCGGTCCCATGTCGTCTTTGGGTCATTCACTGTACAAAGGAGCTTTTCCAGTGCTTGATTTGTCCACTGTGTCTGTCCATCAGTTTCTATTTGAAACTAGTCAACGGTTATACATTGTTATCATACCATGGCATGAGTTCCCGTCAAAACTTGTTGGTGAGATAAGAGTCACAGATACTCATAATGGACTGCCGCATACCATGGAGGCATACCACATGCTGAGGGGAGAGCTAAGCACTGACCTTCATGTTGACCTTGCACTTGGCTGACTTACAAGCCCATTGTGAGGCACTTGACAAATGACTCGAGAAAGCTACTCCATGTGGTCAGAAATCCCAAGGATGGATTGCCAGTGGTGCATCTTTTAGTTGACGGAGATGATGCACACGTTGCATTCCTAATGGCAGTAACTATTATTGCTCTTGTACAACATGGATTGACCATATTATTTTGGCCCAAAAACTCAGGGATACACCTCTAAGCATGGTCATGTCGTAGCCAGGACTCACCTCATAGGTAAGGAGTCCACGTAGTTGGTGGAAAATTTCAACACTAGTTTGATGAACTGAGTGTGCGGAAGCAGTTCATCCTTCTTTGATACATCAAAATTTTCACGCTCGAGCGGGCTCATGATGCCTACTACGACTATAGCCAACCAGAAATGAAGTTGAGATCTTGATACTCACCCTTTTAGTGGCATTGGATGTTTCACGAGTGCGTCATTTGGACACGCATTTTGTTTCACCAGGAAGTCCATTCTGGCCTACCTATCAAAACATAACTTCTACAATGATATAGATGTTGCTCCATTGCATGTCAAACTCCACGATTAATGGGACAATCTTAGAGAAATGCGAAAATACTTTTTGTATAATTTGTTCAGCGAAGGGTTCTCCCTCCCGTTTAGTCACCAAAGTGTGTGCCTTACTTTAGCATAGACATTCGCTTACCAGGCACATAACTACATGTTCTTCAACAATGACGAATGAAGGGAGGCCTTTAGAGAGGAAGTGTAAAACTTTCGTGGGAGATAGCTTGAGATTTTGTAGTGTTTTTGTCATTCAAGTATCATCATATGAAATAACATAGGCATGGACATATCCTCGGCAAACCAAGGTTATTGGACCGATAGGGCTTCGTAGGAGCCATCGGTTAAGCATTGTTCTTTCAACATCATACATCTAATATCCTCCGTTTTTTTGCACGCAAAGAATTGCAGAAAATAATGGCAGACATATGGTTTTCCTCCTACGCAATGAAGGCTTGCCGTTAGGAGTCCCATGACCCCTTGAAGTACCCTTGCTCCCAACATAACAGCAATGTACCATCCTTGGTGGTCGATCAACACTGATTAACTGACCATGGTGGCATCAAGGCGTGCTTCAGTCTTCTTGTTTCTTTTCCGGGTCAGTGTTGGTCCCCATGAGCAAACCTCTTAGCCTCTTTCACCCTTGACTGTGCAACTTGTTTTAAACGATGATCCAAATCTTGCCCAATCTTCCCGTATTTACTCGAAATGTATGAACATGTTTCCCATTATTCTAAGCCTCAAGCGGCTAGGCGCAATGAACACCACCTTTGTTGTACGTAATTAACCACTACACAATCATTAAACATTGCTTTTTTTTTAATTTCCCACTAGAGAAAATGGAGAAGAAAAACATATCAGTCAAACATAACATGAACGTCATGTTTTACTTTGTGCGGAATAATGATTGGCCTAATCTAAAGGGTAGGGATGGAACCGACACCAAAGCCCACAACGTTGCACGTGGCTGGAATAGGACAATAATGGAGGTACCGTATGAGGGGAAACCAATTATGATGGATTAGGAAACACACAGATCTCATTGATTCTTTGTTACCAAATTGGAAAAGGTCGTTAGTCGCAGCACACTCAGATTCATGAGGGAACAAACCCTCTTGAGGTGGTTGTTTTTGGTACAGGTGACTTCACCGCCTCTATTAAATAACAATGATTCGAGAAGCTCTCTGGTCATTGATGCCATTATAGCACAATGTAGTGCTATACCTCTTTGTCTATGCAAAACACCATCTCAAAGGAGACCACGCAACAGATTTCACATGAGATGGGTGTCCAAAATGAAAAGTGTGAGAGTAAGATTATGGTAACATTTGTACAAGAAAGATGAAGTGGAAATAAGGTATATGCGTGTTGTGATTTGTGACGTTCTTGTGCAGTCTACTCTGACCACTCGGCCGTGTCCATACTCGTGCAGATCCCTGAGGCGGGCCCTGGTGACACCGGTGCAACGACTGGCGGCGGACTACGAGCTTGGAGCTGGCCGACTACCGTTCCAGAGCCCCGGACACTGCCGGGACTCCTTGCTGTTTTTTCTGCAGCTTGTAGGAGTCTTTTTGGCAGACTGGCCATGAGCCTGATTTGCATGTTTTTGCATTGCGTATCCACCGTCCGATGATGGATGCATGCATGTGACCAGTCGTAGCATCCGTCTTGTGATCTTGCACGTTTAGGTTCAGACGGGGTAGCATTCTGACATGTGTGCGCAGAGTTATGGACAAAACAATGGTTTTGGGCCGGTTTTAGGACAGCTCTTGGACCGCCGCGTGCGACACCCGCTGTGCGCCACGGCAGGTATTCATCCCATGCATTTGTCATTTGTCATTTCTCTCTGCAAATGCTATTGAAGCATTCATACACTTTGCCTTGTGTCCCCTAGCCAAACTCTTGCCGTTGCGTGCACGACTTGTGACTGTCGTCACCGTCCGATCACGCACTGACGCTTGGTCAACGAGAGTGTTACTAGGAAGCATCCATGCATCATCTCATGGTATCAGAGCAGTGAGACAGTTCTCACGGAGCTGTGCAGGAGAGACGTAGCAGAGCAGTAGCAGTGAGAGTCACCGCTGCAGCAGATCCACTAGGGCCGGTCGAAGACAGCCGGTCGTCGTCGACGCAATCCACACCATCATGTGAGACCGTAGCAGCGGCTTTGCCACCGTGCCAGCAGCAGCATAGCAACAAAGTTGTAGCAGTAGTAGCGGTAGCAGCAGCGTCGTAGCAGTAGCTATAGCAGCGCGTGGCGGCTGCAGCGAGTACAGCCGCCGTCCACAGCCGCAGCGGTGGCCGCGGCAACAGTAGCGCAGCATAGCACCAACGGCAACAACAGAGCAGCTGCAGCGACGGCAACAATAGTGCAGCAGTAGCAACGGCAGTCGCGGCAACACAACAGAGCGGCGGCGGCTGTAGAAACAGCAGTGCAGCAACGGTAGCAGCAGCAACAGCGCACGGCGGCAGCAGCGAGCAGCAGCCGCAGCATGCAGTAGTAGCAATGGCATTGCGCAGTCGTTGCTGCCATTGCTGTGTACCCAGCCACGCACCTGCTGTTGCAGCTAACAGCACAACTGCAACAGCAGTTGAGCGGAATCTACTGCACAGCTTCCATGCATCTTCGACGCAGCCGCCACGGAGCGGCTGCACGCTCGCGCAGAACCGCAAGAGAAAAAAAGGAGTCGAGCTGATGTCAGCATTTTTTCTTGCTGACGTCATCAGGTCGTGCTGACGTCAGCAACCACCTGCTGATGTCAGCACCATACTTTGTCTGGCCAAGTTTTTGGCCAGACAGTCAAGAATTGCCAGCGTCTCAATTCCTCGAGAAAGACTAGCGCTTTCAAAATTGGACATACCTGACCTGTTGACCCATAGTAAGAGGCAACATGAACTCGTCTGACAACAAGGGAAAGGGACAAGTGATCCCTCCTCCTCTTCTTCTGGGGTCCTGAGCCCACGCTCGCAGGCCATTGAGGACCTGCGGAGCCAGTAGGATGAGAAGCATCGCCTACAGCGGGAGCAGACTGATGCCAGTTGTACGCTGACTGAGCTTCTGCGTGCCTAGTCCACAGTCCCACGGCAGGTTTCCGAGGGAGTTGCCGTCGTCGTGGTCTCTACACAGTTGTCGACTCAGGCACCCGTGACAGGAGCTAGACCTAACCCACCACCTCCTGACCTCCTGGATGATGATCCATTCATGCCAGGCATGACAGGCGACTCCCCGGATCATGAGATTCGAGTTCTTTAGGAAAGCCTCCGTCAGCTACAAACGGGCACCAGATCTCCTCGTTTTCCTCCGATACGATCGTCACCTGACTATCCCGGTGACTATCCCCTTCCAGGAGTCTTCCCCGTCCCTCGTCCTCCTCGGCCTGCGGTTGCTCTCCCCATGGAGTAGCAACCCTAGGACTTCGAGACACCACCTCCACGGTACATCAGTGAGGACGGCTTCGACTATTGGGAGCTCCTCTTTTAGGTTTGGGCTACTTCAGAGGGCGTGTGGCCCTATCACCACAGCCCGTATCAGCCTACAGACGTAGCACAGGTGCTGACAGCAGCTAGGGCGATGCGCGGACTCCTCTATGCCATGCCACGTGCGACAGCCGTCGATTTTTGCCCCTTCCTTGGCGAGCCGGCACAGGCACTGGCGCCGATCCACGCCGAGGTTGGGATCTGGCCTTATCCCTACTGGCCGTAGAGACGCACGCCACTCCTGTAGCACACATTTGTGCCTTCCACTCTCTCTATCAGGGGCTTGTAGAGCCTGCAGCCAATCATTGGCAATGCGCCATGCGCATCCACATGCGCCTTGGGACCTCAGGAGGCACACAACTGTGGGCGCTTCGTACGATGATGCTCGGAGTTCAGCTTGAGTACATTGACATCTTCATACGGTACAGTGACACTGTCCTCAAGCCCTTTTCAGCCACTCTACAACTTCTCCCCTGGGTGCATCAGCTCTTCCTTTAGGTGACTTCAGCTCGCGAGGCAGCCGTGGCCCATCAGGAGACTTCTCTTGCTATAGCTGTCGTTGCATCACCACCATCTTCCCTCCTGCAATCTCCTTCTTCTTCCTCCATCACGTCCTCATCTTCCTCCTCCTCTTCGGCCCTGCCCACACCCACTCAGACACAAGGTATTGCAGTAGCAGCTCAAGGGTAGGAGAAGAAGGGGAAGTGTGGATCAGGTCAGTAGTAATCACAGCAACAGTTGTCATCTAGTGGTGGCAGTGGATGTTCTGTTCACTGTTGCAACTGTGGAGGCGCCCATCGCTACACCGAGTGCCAACAGCCGCTCGACTGGGCGCGGATTACTTGTGGGTTCCAGGCTGCACACGCCCTCCGTTCCACGTCCAACACGTCATCCTCGCCATCCTCCGGGCGTGTGGCGACCACGACTGCAGCTGTTCTCGCTTCCTCATCGGCGAGTAGTAGTGATCCGCACCCACACGACCGCACCATCGCTGAGCTTTGACGCCTTCTGGCGCTCTGCTTTCAGGGAAGTGCGAGTGTGTTGTCATCGTCGGGTGATCCACAGATTGCATGTCCATCCATTCCTGTGGCTCATGACGACGCGTATGGGGGAGCACAGTTAGCATGTGATGATGATGGGCCTGACTGCACCGATTGGGTTCATGAGTCGCATCTTTGTGCCCTGTGTCGTTCCTCCCCACTAACGTTTCAGCGTCCCTCTGATGCCGAGTGTTCCATTGCCCATTGTACAATGACGTCCACCAGTCGTGACTCCGCTGGCACTTGGATCATTGATTCTGGTGCCACTCATCACATGTCATCGTAGTGATTTTGTTGTTCTTGGTCCTATCACGACTGTCCGTTCTGTCCGTACAGGCTCTGGTCAGTCCTTTCCAGTCCATGGTGTTGGGGTTGTATGCTTCGACGGTCCGTCTGGCCCCTTGTACCTTTCCGACGTGTTGTTTGTGCTTGACCTTGAGCTCAACCTGCTTTCTATGCGTGCCTGCACACTGATGGATCTCTCTGTGGAGCATACCGCAGACTGAGCGACTGTGACTGCTACTGACACTCGCAGCGTTGTCCTTTGTGCCTCAGTTGTAGGTGATCTGTGTCGCGTCTCTCGGACCTCCTCCCTTGCTCTTCTTCCTCCTCCGGTCGAGTCTTTGTCACTGGTGTTCTATCTCCGGAACACCAGCGATTGCTTCATCGTCGTCTGTGTCACGTGGGTTCTGATACTGTGTCGAAGCTCATTTGGACACCGCTAGCTCTCGGTCATGACGCGGCTTCTTTCGAGAAGCCACCCAAGACCGACTGTCTCCTTTGTGCTGAGGGGAAGATGCACCAATGCACCTACCCTGACTCTCGTTCCCGAGCGCTTCTGCCTCTCGAGTTAGTTCACTCAGACCTTCTTGGTCCTCTTCTGGTCGAGTCCCTCTCTGATCGGGGCCGGTATGTTCTGACTCTGACTGATGATTTTACCCAGATGCGGTGGGTCTACAGCCTGCGTCAGAAGAGCGATGCCGCTCTTGCGATTCGACTCTGGCTAGTGATGGCTGAGCGTGAGTCACATCATACGCTACATACTTTCCACTCGGATCGCGACGGTGAGTTCCTTGGCGAGATGGACAGATTCTTTGCTGAGCACGAGATTTTTCACCAGGTCTCCGCTCCTGCTACCCCTCAGTAGAACGGTGTTTCCGAGCGCTGGAACCGCACCATGGAGGATGCGGTTCGCGCTATGCGGTCTGAATGCGGTCTCCTTGAGTCCTTTGTCTTTGAGGGTTTCGCCTACATGGCTTGGGTCTGGAACCGCCTCCCGCACGGTCCGCTTCCGGGCCATATTACACCGTATGAGCTCTGGTTTGGACACCGTGCTGACCTTCATCTCGCTCGCATCTGAGGATCCCTGGCCTCCGTGTTGTACACCGAGGACCAGCAGGGGTCCAAGGTCTCACCCCGGGGTCATTTGTGTGCCTTTGTAGGCATTTCCCTGTGGTTGAAGGCTTGGCGCTTCTGGGACCCTACTCGTTGTTGCGTCATTGAGTCACACGACGCGCTCTTTTTCGAGTCTCTTACCTACCGTGACCTAGCTTCGCTCACGGCACTCTCCGCCACACATGTTCCTACTTGTGAGGGTTCTCGGCGGATGGGGGAGACTTCTACGACATCGAGCACCTCTCACCAGGCTGATATGTCCGTTCGAGCCCCCTTCACCTCTTGGTCTCCGGCCCTTGATGACCCGGCGATCATCGCCGTCGGTCCAGAGACCTCGCCCATACAGCCTGTTTCGCACCTCACAGGTGCCCCTGCTTCTGTTCTCGTGCCTACTTTTGCGCCAGTACCTGTGTCTGTTGGCACTCCTCTTTCTGTGTCTAGTCTAGTCTCGCCTACTCCCGTACCTATGTCTGCTGGCACTCCTGCCCCTGTGTTAGGTCCAGTCTTGCCTGCTCGTGCTCTCACACCCAGCCCCGTGTCCCCCAACATACACATCTCCTCACATGCCATCACCGACTGCCTTGCCTCAGCCCCCACCAGCTGTGGTTGTGCCTGTCCCTGAGCCTGAGGTGCGCCCCTCGAGCTCAGGTTACTCCCGTGAGCCCGGTGGCCATTTTCGACCACTGGATTCCGGAGCTCAACGAGCGTCGGGCCCCGCACCCAGGCGCCCCTCTCGCAGCATCGCGAGTGGTGACCCCGGCACAAAGGCCCTAAGCCTGAGTGTCCGCACTGAGTTCACAGAGGTACATCGAGCGTGCCCCATAGGGCACGATCTCGTCACTCGCGATTTCCATATCGCTTGTGATGCAGCAGCTGATCTTGTGGTCATCTGGCCTAGCAACGAGGCATGTGCCCTTGCCACGCAAAGCTCTCCCTCTATGGCGCCCGACCCGGGCACCCTGAGGGAAGCTCTATCATCACAGGATGCTGACGCTTGGCGCTTGCCTGCGAGGATGAGCTTCATGCTATCCGAGAGCATAGAGTCTATGAGCTTGTCAATCTTCTGCTTGGGAGGAAGGCTATTCAGGTCAAGTGGGTCTTTCGCAAGAAAGTGAAGCCGGATGGCTCACTGGAACGCTACAAAGCCCGCTTGGTCGTCAAGGGGTACTATCAAATTGAGGGCATCGATTATACTCACACTTTTTCCCCTGTCAGCCGCATGACCTCAGCTCGAGCTCTGTTCGGTGTAGTGGCTCAGCATGATTGAGAACTACACCAGATGGACGTGAACAATGCGTTTCTCCATGGCTCTCTGGATGAGGAGATTTACGTGGCTCAGCCACCAGGCTTTGAGGATGGTGACAAGGTCTGGCGCTTGCGCAAGTCCTTGTACGGCCTCAAGCAGTCTCCGCGGTGTTGGAACCGGGAGATCACCGGCGCTTTGACTCGTGCGGGATATGTACATAGCGAGGCAGATCCCTCTCTCTTCATCCTACCGACACCCGAGCGATTCACCGCCATCTTGGTCTATGTCGATGACCTTCTGATCGTGTCTCCGTCCCTGGAGGCCGTGAAGGAGGCCAAGGTTTTCCTTCGGACTGCCTACATGATGAAGGACCTCGGTCCTGCATCGGTGTTTCTTGGTATGGAGATTGTGCGAGATCGCAGACGTCGGACAATGTTGGTGCATCAGGCCCGATAAGCACGAGTCGTGGGGGAGCGTTTCAGCGATCTCCTTGGTGCAGTGCCCACCGCTTCCACACCTCTTACACTTGATGGGCAGGATGCCCTGAAGGTGGATGATCCCACACAGCTGGGGGAGACAGTGGACGTGACCTTGTACCTATGTCTCGTCGGATCTCTGATGTACCTGGTCACTACCACACGTCCTGACATCGCTTTCGCTTTCAACCTCCTCGCTCAGTTCTCGCAAGCTCCACATGCCAGAGCCCTTCACGCGGCTGTGCGAGTGGTGCGGTACGTGGTCTCCACGTTGTACCTCGGACTCTGCTTTCGTTGGCAGTGTTCGATGGTCCTTGACGGCTACACTGACAGCGACTGGGCCTGGAGCCCAGATGGACGCAACCGTACTGGCTACGTCTTCCTGCTCGGTGGTACCGCTCTGTCTTGGCGTAGCGGGATGCAGGGCTGCATCGCATGTAGCTCGTCGGAGGCAGAGTACGTTCCTTTGGGCGCAGGGGCTGCTGAGGCGGTATGGCTGCAGCGTCTGTTTCTTGAGCTTGGTCAGTCAGTACCAACCATTGTGCTTCGTTGCGACAACCAGAGTGCTCTCGCCATTGCAGAGAACTCCGGTGTTTTTCACGCTCGCACGAAGCACATTGCGATTGAGCATCACTTTGTGCGTGATCTGGTGGAGCGACACGTGATCTGCGTCATGTGGGTTGGCACCGACATGCAGCGTGCTGATTTCTTGACGAAGGCACTAGCCCACGGAAAGTTTCTGGTGGCCATTCGTTCTTTTGGGCTTCGCCCCATGCCTAAGCGTGGTTTAGTGTGGGATGAGTGTCTGTGTCCCATCTGTTTTACATTCACTATTGTACTTGTCCCAGTGCTGCATGTGTATGGACATGCGTACCATTCGGTCACGGGGGAGTGTTGTGATTTGTGACGTTCTTGTACACTTTACCATGACCACTCGGCCGTGTCCATACTCGTGCATATCCCTGAGGCGGGCCCTGGTGACACTGGTGCGACGACTGGCGGTGGACTACCAGCTTGGAGCTGGCCGACTACGGTTACAGAGCCACGGACACTGCCGGGACTCCCTGCTGTTTTTTTTGCAGCTTGCAGGAGTCTTTTCGGGGGACTGGCCATGAGCTTGATTTGCATGTTTTTGCATTGTGTGTCCACCGTCTGATGATGGATGCATGCATGTGACTAGTCGTAGCGTCTGTCTTGTGATCTTGCACGTCTAGGTTCAGACGGCGTAGCATTCTCACATGTGTGCGCAGAGTTATGGCCAAAACAATGGTTTTGGGCCGGTTTTAGGACAGCTCTTGGACCGCCGCGTGCGACACCCGCTGTGGGTTGCAGCAGGTATTTATGCCATGGATTTGTCATTTGTCATTTCTCTTTGCAAATGCTATTGAAGCATTCAGACACTTTGCCTTGTGTCTCCTAGCCAAAATCTTGCCGTTGCGTGCACGACTTATACTGTCGTCACTGTCTAATCAGGCACTGACTCCTGGTCAACGGGAGTGTTGCTAGGAAGCTTCCTTGCATCATCTCAATGCGCACATCCAGAGCTCACTTGTCGCATGTTAAGCCCTCCCCTCCCCCCCTCCTCCTGTGCGAAAGACAAGTTGGCCGATATAAAGGCCCAACAGGTGAACATCATGAACAAGTTAATATTAGGTTTGCCGCTTCAAGTTATCTACTTGCATACTTGGAAGTGTATTCATTGCCATAGAATTATTTGCCATGCCATGCGATTGTCCACGAGCATGTCAGTTCTCCTGAAGGATTTTAGGAGAGTCTTAAATCGTGGGATGAAACGAGTTTGACCAATGGAACCACAAGAATCCAAAAGATCTGACATTTGACAAGCTAGAGTTAAGCCCTTGACACATCCCAAAACATCCACGAAGAAAACAATTGTGAGAAATTCGGAAGTTAGAACCGGTATTGTTATTTTTGTTTTGTATTTTACGCCTCATAAATGTTTTATATTTCGATTATTTCGGTGGGGTAGTAATCATGCTATGAAAGGAGCCTTGTTTTTTTGAACGTACTCAGATAAGAAACTTACTGAATTTAAATTTATTTTGGAAATTTATGAAAAATATTATGTGAAAAAGATGGATATTTTATCTTTCACTTGGTACAAGGCTCTTCGGAAGGTATTCAAAATTTTGTTACTGGTGTCAAACGATGTTGGTATCTTGAACAAGCAGGGTTGATTGAAGGCTGTGCCTTGCTGGTCGCGGACGACTCTGTCAGCCGTAATGCTGTGTGGGAACCACCGGTGAGTCACGCTGAGGTGCAGAATCTGTGGATCGGGTAACATTCTCAGCTGGCGCAGGGGTCCGACGACCAGCAAAGGTTGCTGACGTGGCAAAGCACAGGTCTGAGACTGATTGAATGATGTGGGTTGCCGTGGAAGTTGGCGCTGACGCCCCACCCTGTCGGCCCGCAAGCGGCCGGCAGTTGATGTGGCGCTCGCCGCCTGCTGAAAATAAAAGTGACAGGAAATGTTGCGAAACAGATTCAGGAAAACGAGTTTTCCCGAGAACACCTGAAATGTTCTCGCAAACCATCATCCCGATTCATGGTGATGAGGGAGAAGGCGAAGGCCCGTTTCGGAGTTCGTGTACACGCTTGGTTGCGGGGGGAGTTGCCGGTTCTCATGGTCCGTTTGGCCGGAGACCAACCACGCGGGTCAGCGTCTTCGGCAGTCAAAAGATGTGATCTCCCACGTTTTCATCAACGCTGGTTCTCGCTTTCTTCTCGTTCACCTCCGACCACCTTTGCACTTGCCTGAACTAGCCTCGGACTAGCCATGGCTGCCAACGCCATCACCTGCTCTGCACGCGTGTCCCTGGCCAGCTTCAGCGGCCTGAGGCAAACCACCCGGACTTCAGTGGCATGCACCCCGGCTGTCCGCGTGGCCCCCAGGCGCCTCTCCATCTCGTGCGCGGTGAGGAAATGTAGCAGAGGGAAAATGCCGGAGCGCCAGACCTGTGGTCGTTGCGGGCAGCTCGCAGACTCCCGCATTCTAACCTGCACATGCATTTCGACATGCACGTGTCAATCTGGGCTAATGTCAGCCTCCGCAATGATGCTTTGCGGCACTATCGTTCGGTCAATGGCCAGTGGAACGGCGTCTTATTGCGTTTGGGCAAGATGCCACGCGGCTACGTCCCCATCACTTTTGTTCCCACCTCCAGACTAGTTGTTGAGCACGTAAATGTCTTAAGCTCCTATTGTTAGTTGCTAAGCGCATTCCACATGTTGACAATGGCAGGCCTCAGACGACACGGTGGCCAAAGTGCGCGGCATCATTGCAAAACAGCTCGCAGTGGACTTGGAGAAGATTGCAGCGGACTCAAAATTTGTCGACCTTGGTGCCGACTCCTTGGACACTGTGAGCCCGCACTTGATTCTGACCACGGGCGTTGGCACTTTGCTGTGTTGCGG
>SZWC01007494.1:92655-113734 GCA_023375785.1 Penium margaritaceum
AGCGGCGCACTGGTGGCGCTGTGTGAAGCGACCGGCTGTAGCGCTGCAAGCTGCTGCGTCAAGGCGGCAAGCTGTTGCTGAAGAGCAGCGAGAGGGTCAGGGTGGCCGCCGACGTTGCCAGTGGGCTGCTGCTGCTGCTGCTGCTGCTGCTGCTGTAAGGGCGGCGGCTGCTGCTGTTGCTGTGGCGGCGGTGTCTGCTGCTGCAGGGGCGGTGGCTGCTGCTACTGCAGGGGCGGCGGCTGCTGCTGCTGCAGGGGCGGCGGCTGCTGCTGCTGCAGGGGCGGCGGCTGCTGCTGCTGTAGGGGTGGCGGCTGCTGCTGCTGCATTGGCGGTGGCTGCTGCTGCTGCAGCGGCGGTGGCTGCTGCTGCAGGGGCGGCGGCTGCTGCTGCTGCAGTGGCGGTGGCTGCTGCTGCTGCTGCTGCAGCGGCGGTGGCAGTTGCTGTTACTGCTGCAGCGGCGACGTCTGCTGCTGTTCCTGCTGCTGCTGCTGCTGCTGCAAAGGCGGCGGCTGCTGCTGCTGCTGCAGCGGCGGTGTCTGCTGCTGCAGCGGCGGTGGCTGCTGCTGCTGCAGTAGGCGCTGCAAGAAGGGAGGGGTAGGGGTCCCCCCACCAGAGGAGGACCCCTCATCAGGACTCCCTTCCATTACTCTGCCCCTTGTTTGCTATCCTTTCCCCCCTTTTTTTTTGGTTTTTTTTTTGTGTGTGTTGATGACGTCAGCAGTGACGTCAGTAGTGACGTCAGCAGAGGAGTGCTGACGTCAGCAGCGGTGGACGTTGGGGCCGCTGCTGTTGTTGTTGCTCCTGATGCCGCTGCAGCCGCTGCCGCTGCTGCTGCTGCTGTGCTGCTGCTGCGGTTGCCGCGCTGCTGCAGTTGCTGCCGCTGCTGCTGCTGCTGCTGTTGCTTGCTTGCTACTGCTGTTGCTGCAGTTGCTGCCGCTGCTGCTGCTGCTGCTGCTGCTGCTGTTTGCTTGCTGCTGCTGCTGCTGCAGTTGCTGCCGCTGCTGGTACTGCTGCTGCTGCTGCTTGCTTGCTGCTGCTGCTGCTGCTGCTGCTGCTTGCTGCTGCTGCTGCTGTGGCTGCTGCAGTTGCAGCCGCAGCTGCTGTTGCTGCAAGCTGCTGCGGCTGCCGCGGCTGCAACAGCTCGCCGGTGCGGCTGTGCGCTGCTGCAGCCGCGTGCTGCTGCTGCCGCTGCCCGCTGCTGCGGCTGCTGCGTGCTGCAGCAGCTGCTCGCTGCTGCGGCGGGTGGATGCAGCGGGCTGCGGGGGTGGGGGATTTTTTTTTTCTGCCCGTTTTTTTTTGTTTTTTTTTTTCCTTCTTTTCTCTTTGTCAGCGGGCAGCAGCCCGCTGTCTGCAGCGAGCAGCGGGCTGCTGCTCGCCTGGCAGCACCGAGCTGCTGCTCGCTGGCAGCAGCGGGCTGCTGCTCGCTGCTCGCTCGCTGCGAGCAGCGAGCAGCAGCAGCCGCGGCTGGCAGCTGCTGCTGCAGGCTGCTGCTGCTGCTCGCTGCAGCAGCTGCTACAGCTCGCTGCTGCTGCTGCACGCTGCTGTAGCTGCTGCGTGCTGCGGCTGCTGCCTGCTGCCGCTGCCGCTGCTGTCGGCTGCAGCTGCCGCTGCCGCTGCTGCCTGCTGCCGCTGCGGGCTGCTGCTGCGGGCTGCTGCTGCCCGCAGCTGCTGCTGCTGCACGCTGCTGCCGCTGCTGCGCGCTGCTGCTGCCGCTGCCGTGAGCTGCTGCTGCTGCTGCCGCTAGCCGCTGCTGCTGCGTGCTGCTGCGAGCTGCTGCTGCCGCCTGCTGCTGCTGGCGGTGCCAGTCACTGCACCTGGGTGACGTTCACCGCTTGCGTCGTCGCCCGCAGACGTCAGACGGCGCCTGCCGCTCACCTCCTCGCGTCACGCGTGGGGGTCAGTGCTGCCGAAAAAATTTCGGCAGCATTTCCCCTGGCCCAGTGGCCGTGGGAAAAAATCTGACGCCGCCACCAGGCGGTTCAATGCTGCCGGAAAAAATCCGGCAGCATTTCCCCTGCACTGGCGCGTATGGAGGTCCGCCGGCGTTGTCTGGCACCTGTTCGTCGGTCTTCTGCTGCTGCTGCTACGCTCTGGCTCTGATACCAAAAAGGAATAGCCTAGGCAGCAGGTTGGGGCAGCAGCGTTGTTGATGCAGCGTGCGGGCTTCCACGCTCGTTGCTTAAGTCAGCTGCCCCCTCAGTCTGCTGCTCTAGAGTCTAAGTCTGGAAGCTCTGGGTTTGTTACTCAGAAATGCNTGCCCACAACGGTTTATGCTGCCAAACAGGGCCATGCAACATGCAACTGGGACCCTAGGCAGTGCATGACGATGCAGACGCAATGGGATGCGCTGGACGCATGCAAGCAGCAAATGCGGTGTCAATGACCGCTGGCAGCACGACCGCCGAGGAGGCCTGCCGATGGAGCTGAGCGCGTCGCCTGAGAGAGGAGGCTCCAGCGAACTGCGAGAAGACCTCAGCGTGCGTCGGCTCCACCGGACGACACTCCATCAGCGTCGAGTCTCGCCGTCAGTCATCTGCACGCCGATGTACACAAGCCGGGAGGACACAACAGAGCACAATGAGAGATGTGCAAAAACCAACACGGATTTGTCTTAAAACCGGCCTAGAACCACTGTTTTGGCCCTAACTCAGCGCATAAGCTTCTAAACACAACACCATTTGAACTTAGAGATGCAAAATCTGAAGCCCGACGCTACGATTGCTACACATTAGTTTGGCATTGATCGGTGGACACTCGATGCAAAACATGCAAATTGGCTTGAGGAGCTCGTCTCCCAAAAAAAAAACGTTTGTGACTGTAACAAAACTACAAGGCACAACAGCAAGCACGCAGAACGGTGTGTCAGCTTTCTACTAGCTGGTGGTGGGTGAAGCCAGCACAAGTCGATGCTCTGGCGCTAGCTAGGTCTGCATGAGGGATGAGTACTACAAGACCCCACCGTTTTCTTTACAGACGGGGACGACTGACCTCTCAACACTCCGCCATGACCCGATGGTACATATGCCCATGTACGTGCACATGCGGAACTGTACCGTACGAGCCATTTTGGGGATGCATAATAACCGTTTGTTTTCAGTTCTCTTGGGCAAGAGAGGTCTTTTCTAGATCTTTTAAAGAGAAAACGTTACCTAAATGAGGTTGTTCGGAACCCAGGTTATTATGACCAAGATATTCACCTGTAATGGGTTGAGTCTCCTGCTCCTGCTCTGAAGTCATTGTCGGAGGTCGCAGAATCACGTTCTCAGTCCACGTCAGGGGTTTACCCCCTTCGCAGGACTGAGAGACAATCATCATCAATGACCGAGAGCAGGGAAATTCGAATATATAGAGTCTTTGGAGGCCCATTTCCGTTTTAAACCTTACCCGTGATTTTGGGACCCAAACCGGGGTTTTTACCTCGATCTCGTGTATTTCCACAACTTTTCCGGTTTCGAAACTCATAGTTCACCCTAAACGAGCTTGAGTTTCGTTTTTGACGCGTTGTCGCGAAATCGTCGCGTACGAGGCACGATCGGCGATTTCGGGCGGACTTCTCTCGTACGATTTCCTCGCCCCTTGCTCTCACCCTCGCCCCCTCTGTCCCTCGTCCTCGCTTGCTCGCTTGCAAGGAGGGCGAGGGGGGGGGGGGCGAGGGCACGAGGCCACGAGGCCTCGCCCTCGAGGCCCTTGTGGCCCCTTAGCCGCCGATCAGGCTGAGGCCGCGATCGGCGGCTGGCGGCCAGCGAGGGCTGGCCGTCGGCCAGCCCNCTTGCAAGGAGGGCGGGGGGGGGGGGGGCGAGGGCACGAGGCCACGAGGCCTCGCCCTCGAGGCCCTTGTGGCCCCTTAGCCGCCGATCAGGCTGAGGCCGCGATCGGCGGCTGGCGGCCAGCGAGGGCTGGCCGTCGGCCAGCCCTCGCTGTCACGAGGGGTGGTGCGCAACCACCCCTCGCTTCAACGAGGAGGGAGGGCCAGACCAGCCCTCCTGTTGCATTCCCCCCCACTTATTATGAACCGTCTCGGTTCATAAACAACAAGAAGGATTGTCAGTTAGTGAATCATCAACATTGTGAAAGAAATTTAATTTCAATCACCTGCTAAACATGAACACGTGCTTGGCACTTGGACCTAAGCTAGAGCTTGACGGTAAGCACGGTTAGCGACCTCCCCCCTTTAGGCTGGAGCATCTGCGCGATAACCATGTTGGGCGTCCGCAACCTCGTACGGTTGCAGTCCATGAATGCCGCCCTGGGGGAATGTTGTTCACGTTTTCCGCGTTCAGGTGGTGCCTCTTGACACATGTCGATCAGTGCGAGTTGCCAGCTCGATCCAATACTCGTTGACCACCCCTGTAGGCAACCAAGATTCAGGCTCCCATGAGTTATGTTCAGATCCACACCCGGCCCAATGAACAAGGTATTCCCTAACAACCCGCGACGGGAGAGTACACTCTCGGTGCTGAAGTAGGCGCAGAACCTCGTATTGACCATTGGCAGCAAAGACTGCCGGTGGTGGCTGAACGGTTCTCTGTGCCGTGTATGGAGCCAAGAGGCTCACATGAAACACATCATGTATCTTCATACTCGGCGGAAGCAGCAATCGGTATGCCACTGGCCCGATGTGTGCAACGATGGGAAATGACCCAATCCACTTTGGTAGAAGTTTTCGTGCCCTTGGCGACTTCAACCGAATATTGATAGTGCTAAGCAACACCTTGTCACCGATGTCAAACGAGACCTCACGATGACTTTGTCGGCATATGCCTTTTGTCGTTGCCGAGTAGCTTGAAGGTGAACCTTCGCCTCCTGTAACAAGGAGTCTATACGCTCGGCAAAAGCTTGAGCAAAAGGAACGTGTCCTCATATACTCCCGCTCTTCACCAATGAAGACGGCACCACTGGATGCTGACCACTATTCAACACAAACGATGTGAACTATGTAGACTCGTTCACCGAGTTATTCACTACAAACTCTACCGGTGCTTAGAATTCGTCCCAGTCATTCATGGCAGGGTCGACGTACATGCAGAGCATTTGCTCCAGAGTACTATTCATGTGCTCTGTTTGTCCGTTATTTTGAGGGTGAAACGTTGTCGACATCTGAGACTCGCTGCCGAAGTACTCATGCATCTTTTGTCAGAACTTAATAGCAAATTTTTGATCTCGATCGGAGAGAATGCGAGGCGGCAAGCTGTGGTACTTTACGACACCCTCAAAGAAGAGACGAACGGTCTCCTTTGCGTTCACATTAGTGGTTGTAGGGATGAAGTGTGTCATCTTCGTAAAAAAATCCACAACTACTAGTATTGCATCGTGGCCACGGGTCGTGTCGGGAAGACCAGTAATGAAGTCCATGCTAACGCACTCCCATGGAGTCCGAGGAATGGGCAGCTATTGGAGGAGTCCAGCAGGCTTTTTGTTACTAGCCATATTCCAAAGACATGGATTGCATGTCATGCAATACTTACGGACATCAATACTCTATCCTGGCCATCAATAGTGGTCCGAAAGTGCTTGTCCGGTCTTTCAAGGTCCCACATGATCTGCGACCGGCGGGTCGTGGAACTGAGAGATAACATTTGCTCGAAGGTCTCCCGAGTTTGGCACAAAAACTTGTTCTCCTTGCCAGAAGATTCCTGCGGCCTCTACCAATCCGTACTTGTCCAAATTTTGAGAGTCTTCAAACCAATCCACAAAGTATCCCATCCGTATCCTGTTTACAAAACCGTTGTAATCAATAAATTCTCACGGTGGTTGCCGCAGAGATGCAGAGGGATCTGGTGTTTGTACTATTGCTGTTGGAATGGCCATAAACACCCACCGACCTCGGTCGTTGCTTTAATTTCCACAGGCTGTCGGCTCAGTGGATCGGCCACATTGATACGTCCTGGCCGATATTCCTATGTGAACAAGAATCGGCTCAGATATTCGCTCCAAGTTACCTACCATCTTGAGAGGTTCGGTTGCGTTTGGAAAAGCACCAATGAGTTATGGTCGTTCATGACCGTCACTCCCCCTTCAGCACCCTCAAGGTAGCAATGCCACATCTTCAAAGCGTGTACTACCACAAGGAGCTCTTGATCCCCAGTTATGTACCGCGTTTTTGCGGGGATGAGATTTCGGCTCTCATATGCAACGGGGTGACCGTTCTGCATGAGGATGGCTCTGATTCTTACTACCAATATATCACATCAAACCTCCTACGGTTGCGATGGATCCGCAAGAACTAGGACGGGCACTGTGGATAGAAGCTCTTTGACTTTGAGAAAAACGTTCTCATAATCAGATGTCCATTTTTAGTGTACGTCTTTTCGCGTGATCCTGGTTAGCGGTGCTACCAGGGTCAAATACCCTTGCATAACCCGTCGAAAGTAGTTTGCAAGGCCGAGGAAGGACCGAATCTGCCCCACATTTCTTGGGCGCGGCCAGTCTACAACGGCTTGGACCTTTCATTGGCCGACACGGATGTCGTCCTTGTCGATGATGTGTCCAAGGTATTTGAGCTCATCTCGTGCAAACTTACACTTGCTCACTTTCACATAAAACTTGTATTCCGGAAGGATTGTGAGTACTTTACACAGATGTTCTATGTGCTCTTCCATTGATTTGGAGAAAACCAGGATGTTGTTCAGGTAAAGACAAACTGACCGAGTTGCTTGGCGAACATTCGGTTTGTTTCTCCTTGGAAGGTTGCCGGGGCATTTGTGAGCCCAAAGCATAACACTCGAAACTGATAGTTTCCCATGTGCGTTCAAAACGCGGTTTTGGGTACATTGTCTTCCGTGATGCGGATTTGATGGTACCATTGAGACAAATTCAAGGACAAAAATACTTTTGTCCCTTGGAGTTGGTCAAAAAGGTCCTCAGTCTGCTGGTAAAGGTAATCACATTTTCACCGTCAGCTTGTTCAACGCATGGTAATCCACGCTCATGCATAATTACTGTCTTTTTTGTTCACAAAAAGGATTGGCACACTGTACGGTGAGCTACTTGGTTTGATCCATCCTTTTACAAGATACTCTTTGATTTGGCATTCGGCCTCTTGCCTTTGTGCTAGACTAAGGTGATACATGGGTCTAAACGGAGGATTCACCTCCAGCTGTAGTGGAATCGTGTGGCCCATGTATCTTTCTGGCGGAAGCCCAGCCAGTGGGTATTGGAATACGTCCGAGAACTCCGCCAATAAAGATTTGATCTCTTGTGGCGTGTCTTCCTTCATGTCATCCTCCACTTTCTGCAGCTCAGCCAAGAAGTATCGACAACCTTGCCTAATACGTCTCTTGACCTGCATCGTAGACAAGCTAACATGGACTTTGAGTCAGGTCGGTGATAATTCCGTACCCGGAATCAACGTAAAGCGACGCTGTCCTTTTTGGAGGATCAAACGCTTTGATTCAAAGCACATTAGAACCATGTTTTCACAGAGCCAGGGATCGCTCACCACGTCAAACGGGTCAAAAAGGTTGAGTACATTCAACGTGAAATTCTGTGTGTACCCTTGAATAGACCTTTTTACTTTACAACTACCAATCACAACTACTATACAGTTGCCACCGACAAGAACTACGCCATTCAATGGCTTGTACTTCAGGGGAACCTGTTGGGTAAAGCGAAGGCTAACAAATGATTCATGTCCTCTAGTGTCAGCAAGTACGTTCATGGGAGCACGAGCTAGGTGTCCTTTGAACTGCATCGTCATGTTGCCTCCACTCTTTCGAGTGAAGAGGCTCGATGATGACAAGCCGAGTTTGTTGTAAACACAGAATCCAGACGGTGTACGCTGTAGCTCCGATGATTCACCTACACTAGTCCGCATCTTGTGGACACGTGTGAATTCGGCTAGCACCTTCTAGTCTTTAAACTTCATTGGGTCGAAATTGTTGACTAAAGGTACCGCAAAGGTGATTGAACTCATCGCTTTGAGGGCGTTTGCTTCAATCATTGTGTTGCACAGTTCTTGCAAAGTGGTTGGTGTTGCCACCACTAAACATGTTTGGTCATGCATCTCGTCCGGTGATGCAAGATTTTATGGACAATGTCGGTCAGCAAGTGCAGAATGAGGTTCAATGAGAGAGGAGAAAACAACGGAGAAATTTGAACTGGTCAAAAACTCAAATTGTTTAACATCCTCATTTGAAAACATAAACCCGCACTCGTGATCCAGTTTTACCCCTGAGAGGTCCCTACTAACATCACTCAGGTGTGGGGAAAACCGCACCACGACCTTGTCCGTTACCACGGCCAGGCCCATTGTCGTGACTGCGACGTTGTCCACCGCCTTGTCCGCGGCATCCTGTTGTACCCTCTCCATGAGGTGATGCTGTTACGGCTGACGCCGCGGCCTCTTGTCCACCACCAGCAGCCTCAGGTGACAGAGCCCTGAAGTGTTCGGGCTGCATGCAGTTGTGGTATAGTCCCTTGCGGACGGCCGTGTTATGACGCTCACGCGCCACTTGCAGCTCGTCATTGTCGTGGCCACACTTGTGGTTGGGGGGCTTTTCCCCACCAGTCTTCTTAGCTGAGGGGTTTGTCGGCTACTTGCCCTTGATCCCGCCCTGTTGCTCGGCTGTCCCTCCAGCCCCTGCAGCATCCATGTGTGTATCGTGGCCTTGCTGTGCATGCACATTCGACTGTGCATCCGAGTAGTACTTCGGGTTTGCCGAATACACTTTGCTCATGCAGTCTCACAACGCCCTCCGGCTTGTCCAAGCTTGGCGCTTTGCGGTCATGGCGGTCTTGTCTTTCAGCTTCTCGCTGGCAAGACCATCGAGCAAGTACTCAGCAGTAAGCACTCAAGATACTTGAAGGTCTGGGTACCGTTGCTCTCAGTGAAGCTTTTGGCTTTTGTTAGCTAAAATCTAACCAACTATGGCAAAGAAGCCGCGAGACCGAAAAGCTCACAAAGGTTTTTAGGCCTTCTTCCTTTATTGACATGTGTCATGCACCCCAAAATTAATCAGGCATACACTTCACCTTCAAGAGTACTAATGCCTTAGCATTACATCTCAAGAAAAGCTCAAGTCGTCAATACGCAAGAGAGCATCAAGCAAGGGTTAACTGATCAGTATGCAAGACAAGTCCTTTCATAGCTGTCTGTCCAGTCCTAGAACTCAAAAGCACATTCCTGGGTAGTGGCCTGAACCAGCCATATAACCAATAGACTTGCACTGTGTGCTTGACACATAAGCATCCTAGTGTTAAGGTGACAGACCAACCATGTAGCGTCTAAGAAGCTACAAATTTTCTTTCTTGGAAGCTTCCACTGGAAACAAGATGTGCATGGGGCCAAGATCGAACTCATGACCTCTCACTTGGCCAAATCAACAAAATGGCCAAGGTAACCACTCACCCACATGGTGTACTCACAGGTCATATCTCACAAGAGACAGAGCATAGTTGAGTCACACTACAACAGATCTAGGGGTCATACCTCCACAAGGGGCAGAGCAGTCCTGATCCGTCCTACAACACTGAACAAGGGGCAAGAACATTCAACAAATCTCTCCCTTGCACCTTGTGTCAGTGACCATCATCATTCGTCATCACTTGCGTTGACCATGCCAATACCTTGCCTGCCCGCCTGGTGGAGATCCTTGTCCAGTGGCTTTGTAAGCATGTCAGCCCGGTTGAGCTTGATAGAGACATACTCAAGCTCCAGCGTCTCATTGTAGAACAAGTCTCGAGCGTAATGGTAGCAGGTCTTGATGTGCTTTGTGCGCCTGGACAGGACGGGGTTTGTTGACATGTCAATGGCGCTCATGTTGTCAATCTTGATGACCGTCGCCTTTGCCTATGGTGCCTTCATCTCAAATAGCAAGTTTTGTAGCCACTGCATCTCTCTACACACCTCATCCAAGGCGATGTACTCAGCTTCAGCTATTGACAAAGAGAGACACATTCCTGCTTGCGACTTGCCCAACTGGCTGCACCTCCATTCAAAATACACACAAAGCCGGAGGTAGATTTTTTGTCATCGATATTCCCTCCCCAATCAGCATCGGTGTAGCACATGAGACGCAGTGACGCAAATCCAACAATGCCTCCAAACTGGAGCCCCACGTGCCGTGTCCCCTGAAGCTAGCGCATGATGTGCTTCATGACCTGCGAGTGAAGTGGACCGGGATTGGCCACAAACCGGCTCACCTGCCCAACAGCATGGGCTATATCTGGTCGGGTGGCGACCATGGCATACATCAGACTGCCCACTGTAGACTGATATGGGATGCACAGCACGTCAGTTTTCTCCTCTTCGTTGGATGGGGACATGGAGGTGGAGAGTTTGCATTCCGAGCTCAGGGGTGTGCCGGCAGGTTTGCAATGTGCCGCGTCGTACCATTGGAGGATGGCGTCGATGTTTTTTGTCTAGTTCAGGCTGATGGCACCTACTGCTTTGTCGCGGTTGATGGAAATTCCAAGATAGAAGTCAAGAGGACCCATGTCCTTCATCTTGAATCTGCTACTGAGCTACCCATTGAGATCGTCTAGCAGTTGCGTTGAAGAAGAGCATAGAATAAGGTCATCAACGTACAAGGCGACCAACATACTGTACTGATCTTTGATTTCGTTTTTTTCTTCAAAATTGCTATTCATGTGTTACATGATTACGAACACGGATCTTGATGATTTAGTTATTTAGGTAGTTCTTAGAACTTCGTTGAACAAAAATTCCTGATCTTTAAATTCGTCAAACAGTGTCAAATCCGTGCGCAGACGAGGATAAATCCTCGTCGAGCGGGCGTCTGACCGCAGCGGTTGCTCGCAAAAACCATCCTCTTGCTGCCTGACAGGTCTGACGTGTCATATCTACACGTCAGACCTGTCAGATAGCGCGTCAGCGTGGTACGCTATAGCCCACTCCGAGTGCAAACGAAGCTTTTGAAGTTTTTTTGCTGATTTTTTAGCTTGTGGAACCCGGTTCATGAATGAATGTTTTTCAAGGCCTGCTAAAGTAGTTATATCGGTGATACCTAATCAATTTGTCTAAACAAAATTCGTTCATTAAAAACCTTAAAAAAACATTTATAATCAAAATCAAAGATCAATAGGGTAGTCCCTTTGTCACTCTCATGCACGTACATGCTAGGGTCATTGTCGGAGTGCATGAAGGAATTCTTGGCCATGAACGTGTCCATCTCCTGGTACCAAAGTCTTGGTGCTTGTTTTAGCCCATAGAGTACCTTCAACAATCTGCACACCTTGTCCACTCAGCTTTTTCAGGCCGAGTGAGTGCCTCTGCGACAGACGTTGGCTCCTCTTGAACCAAGAATGAATAGTTGAAGCCTGTCCATTCACCCCTATCTGCGTCGTAATGCTGCCGAGGTACTTTGAACTGCTCCTTGAATCTGCTGGCCGGTGCTGTTGAAGTGGAGGTTGGAGGTCTGGTTCGTCATCGAGGATGGGAGAGGCATCCTCATCATGTTCCAGAGGATCGAATACGTTGGAATCAAAGTCTGATTCCTCTGAGTCATCTTCATGAGCTCCTCTCCCTGTTGCAGTACCTATCCCATGCCATTGTGCTAGTGCTTTGTCTCCCTCTTCAAGGAGAGTGAGCCACTCCCCCTGTTTTGGAGCGTTCTCGAGTTCGAGATGCTCTCCTTTACTCATAGTCCTTTTGTGGAAATCCACGTCTTTACTGCAGATGACCTTCTCGGCTCCTTGGTCCCACAGTTGATAAGCTTTGTGGGGGGTATCATAGCAGATGAAAATGCACTTTCGTGCTCTTGCATCAGGCTTTCCAGGGCCCTCACCAGCCAAGACCTTGGCAAACACGGTGCAACCGAACACCTTGAGATGGGAGGCGTCCAGAAATCCACCTGACCATACTTCTTGAAGCGTCTTCAACTGTTGTGTCTACTTGTTCTTGCCTCTCCTTCGCAGATCTGCTACAAGTGTGAGGTTCACAAGGTAGGTAGTCGTACGTGCTGCTTCAGCCCAGAACCTAGGAGGTAACTTGGCGTCAAAGAGCATGCACCTTGTCATGCCTAGCAGTGTCTGGTTCATCCTCTCTGCTACGCCGTTGCCTTGAGGTGAGTAGGGCGTAGTTGTATGGTGTTCAATACCGTGTATCTTGAGCCACTCCTTGCAAGCTTCGTACTCTTCCCCATTGTCCGTCCTGAATGCCTTCACCTTCTTTCCACTCTGTTGCTCAACCATAGCGACAAAAGCTTGTAGATTCTCCATCACCTTGCTTTTCTTTTTGAGAAAGTATATCCACACCTTGCGACTGTTGTCGTCAATACATGTGAGGAAATATCTGCTGCCTCCATTTGACGGTATGCAAAAAGGACCACACACGTCAGAGTGCACGAGGTCAAGGGGTGCTAGAGTACGCGTGCCTTTACGTTTGAAGGGTTTCCTTTTCGCCTTGCCTTGAAGGCATGGCTCACACATGATCCCGGCTCCCTCCGCTTCATCACCTAGCTCCATCCCACGCACTAGCTCCTGCTTTTCCATGAGCTCCAATGTGCGATGAGCCACGTGTCCAAAGCGCCTATGCCACAGGTTCTTGGAGGATGTGAACAGGCTAGAATGAACAGCTCTGGTGGCTGCATTTACTTGCGGTTTTGTTGCTAAATCGTCTGCTGCCACTGCTTTCGCTGATCCAACATGTCCTTCCTCATCTGAATCTACATCGCTACTCTCCTCATCATCACTCTCGGCCAAAGATTCAGCTGTTGAAGTTGTCGTCTTGGTCTGTAAGACGTAGAGTCCATCAACGCGAGGAACCTCTGCGACAACCTTCTTGGCAGAGTAGGAGATGTTGATGTCCTTGGTAGGGACTATCACCGCTTCCTTCTCAGTGAAGACCACTGTCATACCATGGTCAGTTATCTTAGAGATGGAGAGAAGGTTGGCTGTGAAAGAGGGCAAGTAGACCATCCCCTCTAGCTTGAGGTGAAAATCTCCACCGTTGACACCCACTGTGACCAGCTTGTCTTCAATCCCCTCAACTGCCTCAACCTTGCCGTTGACAACTCTGAAGTTCTTATTGCATGGAGCAAGAGAGATGAAGTCTCTCTTTTTGTAAGTGGTGTGCTCGTTTGTGCCGGAGTCGAGGCTGTAAGCTCCTGGCCTGAGCATCGCCCTCCCTTTGTTGGAGGCACACTCAGCCATCAAGCTTGTGGGATCCTTCCCACCATTTCCCCCTTGCCATTCATCCACGTCTCCTCCCTATCTCTTGGGTGCATGGCACTCTCAAGTCCAGTGTCCAGCCTTGCCACAGTTATGGCAGTTTCCTGGGCGCTTTGCACCCCTTCCACTGTTGCTAGTGCTGCAGTTTCCTTTGTACCCAAAGGAGGATGTATTACGGAAGGTGCCGCTCCTCCGTGAGGCAAAGGCAGCCATGTTTGCTTTGCTGCTGCTACGACGCATGGCTTCATTCCGCACATACTCAGAGACGGTGGCGTAGGAAACTAGATCTTCAGTTCACCCTCCAATCACCGTTATCATGGAACCCCAATGTTCCGGCAACGTCATCAGAAAAATCATGGCCTGTATTTTGGACTTCAGGTCCCACCCCATGCCGGTGGCTTGTTGCAAGAGCGTCTCAAACTTTTGCATAAAGGCGAAGAAAACCTCCCCTCCACCAAGCCTCATGCTGATGAGGTTTTGTAGAATGAAGAGATGGTGGGCAAGTGAGGAGGAGTGAAATACCTTGCCGAGTTTGGCGTATGCCACGGCTGCCACTATACGACCGCTGATGTGTGAAAGGATAGAGGGTTGTATGGAAGACACAAGAATGGCGAGAGCCTTCTTGTTGAGCTTGACCCATGCCACAAGGTCAGTACCCTCCTCCTTTGGTGTTGGGATAGTTCCGTCAAAATGTCCTCACAGATCTTTGTCATCCATGATGATCTCAAACTGCCACTTCTAGAGCGCAAATTTCTCTCCATCAAACTTGAGGATAGGCGAATGATTCCCTGGTTCCCCTGTCCCTGCAATCCCTACAACTGCAATTGCCAGAGTTGCTGGACCTGTTGTTGATGCCAATGAACCTGTGTTTGAGGCCGCTGCTGGCTGTTGGTGAGAAGAGGGAACTGCTTCCCTAGTTCATGTTGGCCGTTGCAAGCAGATGTAGGCTGATGTAGACTGATGTAGGCTGATGTCAGCTCCAAAGGTAGAAAGGTGCAGATGTGTTGCATTCCCCTCCCACTGATGTTGCCCTGCAAACAGAGAATTTGGGTGAGAGCAAAGGCGCTCTCTTGTGACCTTAGCGATTGCGTGCGTGGAACTTCCCTAACCAGAGGAGTAGGCCCATAACCCTTTGTTACCTACTCAACTAACCACCTTTGGCAGTAAAGCCGCGAAACCAAAAAGCTCACAAAGTTTTTTAGGCCTTATTTCTTTGTTGACATGTGTCATGCACCCCAAACTTAATCAGGCATAAACTTCACCTTCAAGAGTACTATCGCCTTAGCATTACATCTCCAGAAGAGCTCAAGTCGTCAATACGCAAGAGAGCATAAAGCAAGGGCTAACTGATCAGCATGCAAGACAAGTCCTTTCATAGCTGTCTGTCCGGTCGTAGAACTCAAAAGCACATTCCTGGGAAGTGGCCTGAACCAGCCACATCACCAATAGACTTGTACCGTGGGCTTGACACATAAGCATCCTAGTGTCAAGGTGACAGACCAACCATGTAGCGTCTTAGAAGCTACGGACTTTCTTTCTTGGAAGCTTCCACAGGAAACAAGATGTGCATGGGGCCAGGATCGAACTCATGACCTCTCACTTGGCCAAATCAACAAAATGGCCTAGGCAACCACTCATCCACATGGTGTATTCACAGGTCATATCTCACAAGAGACAGAGCATAGTTGAGTCACACTACAACGGATCTAGGGGTCATACCTCCACAAGGGGCAGAGCAATCCTGATCTGTCCCTCAACAGTGAACAAGGGGCAAAAACATTCAACATCTTCCTCCACGAGCACGGTAAACTCGCTCAAGTAGGCCTCAAGCAAGTTACCCAGGTGCCTGAAGTCCTTGATCATGTGGAAAGCGCGCTACGCCTCCTCACGCTAGGTACACTTCTTACGCATGATTGAACAAAAAGCCTCCCACGGCATGGGCTTCCACTCAAGGTGAGGCCTGTGCCCACTCCACTCCTTCACCACGTGTATGAAGAGCTTGTGTTCAAGTCAGTTCGTGGCAAGGTTGCCCCACTGATTGAGTGGATCCTTGTGGACACGTAGGACGTGCTCCGTGCGGTTGAGCCAGTTGGTCAATTTCATGCCCTTCCGAAAGATCTCCACACTGCGGAGGAAGGACATGTTCATGATTGGCCCCAAAGTCGTCGAGGTAGGCAAGTTGTCCCTGCCACGGACAGTGGCATCTGTAGCTGTGGCGTGCTACGCTTGCTACTGCATCCACACCTGAGTCATGCTCTACAATGCCTTGTCGAGGTCATTACATTGGCGGCTTGCCTCACTGGCAACCAAGCGCTACAGATGGCAATCACGGTTGAGGTCTATGATGCTCTGCGCTACATGGGCCAACAGGTTGGCAAACATGAACATGAGCTCTGATGTCGTCAGAGCATGGGCGATAACCTCCAGGGCCTCGCGTTGTCCGTGCACCTTTACCCACTATAGGAGGGTACGGTTCGCGTACACGCCTCCAAGGAGTCTCAGCTTTTGGAGGAGACTTTCGATAGTGAAGACGCTTGAGTGGACGCTGTCCTGTCCCATTGTGGCCACATCATAGGAAGGGGGGTCCGCCCCCACTCCTCTGAGTGGTGCCGTACCTCCACCGTCGGTGGTGATCTTGAGTCGGCCCGCCACATTAGCAACAAACTTTGCAAGCCCGCGGCGGTCATCGTAAGTTGCCTTTGCAGTGACGTCGTCCGGCTTGTTCTTGCAAGAACTTTCCGCGTGGCTACTTTTGGCGCCTTTGCTACTCAAGGGTGTGGTTTTTGGAGCCAAGTCTCGATGCCGTCGACAGCTTCAGGCGATGCTGCGAGCGCCTTAACCTTCTTGAGAAATCGGCTTGAGTTCGCCGCATAACAATGGCAATGATCGCAATCTTTGTCGCTTTACCCATCGTCGGTGTCGTGCACTTTGTCGGGCTCCCCCTCCGGGAGATCCTCCTCCATCGCATCATTCGTCTCGTGGGGGTCGTCCACGTGTGTGTCGACGTGCTCGTCAAGTAATTTTACGGCCTCCGCATGCTTCTCGGTGTCGCCAAGGTTGGCGTCTGTTGCCTTAGACAGTACAATCGCCTTTGGATTGGCAACCATGCTTGCGGCGGTGACTCCCAATATTTGGAGTACGCCAAGGGCGTGTGGTGAGGCCGTCACTACCTTGTCTTTGTTAGTCTTGGATGGTCCGGCACTTGCCATGTCGTCACCCGTTCAACTAGCACGTGAAGATCATTGTGAGGTTCACCCCTCAATTTTGAGGAGGAATCGCTTACTAAGTCTCGCTCTCACGATCGGTGATGCAATTATAAGTTTTATTTCTATGTTCCTAGGCGGCCACGTCGGCACAAGGGTGTGGTTTTTGAAACTAGTCTTCCTAAGCTGTGACTCACGGCGATTGGCAAGGGCTAGTATCTAGCAAAACAGAAATTAGAGTACAAGGAAATGAAAAAAACAAATGTGAGTGCCACTCACAAAACAAGGACAAAGAAAGGGAAAGAAGTTATAGCAAGTCCTAGCAGCTCCTTCACTCCCTCTTCTAACTTCTTTTTCTCCCTTTGTCTTCTATCTTCCTTGGCCTTCTCTTGAGTCTTTTTTGTGCTTCGCGCCCCTTGGCGGCGTCTTCCTTGGACCGGCGGCATTGGAGTGTGGTCAAAACCCTTCACGGTGACACCCTCCTTCTTTTTAGGATGCTCTCAGGTCGTGGGGGTCCCTGGTCTTTGGAAAGGAAGTTGCCCCATTTTTTGGATTAGGGAGGGAGGAAGGAGTCTCATACATGGGGAGGATTTTGTGGTTTTTGAGGGTGGGAACTCCTCACCCTGCCCCACAAAAATCCCCTTAGCCCCCTGGAGGTGAGGAGAGGATAGAAGGAAATCCCCCAAGAAGAGCCTTTTTCTAGCTCTCCAACGCAATTTACGGTGTCTTAATTCGTGAAGTGTAGATGCCGTAGTCCCTTCTGGCATTTCTACTATTGCTTGCAGTTGTCAGCGGCATTTTAGATACGACGTAGCCACCGTTTCCGTCAAACTCTTAACTGCGGGGGTCGTCTGGCTCCTGAGAACCACTATAATGGGTCGAGTCTCCCGCTCCTGCTCTGAAGTTGTCGTCGGAAATGGCAGAATGGCGCTCTCAGTCCGCGTCAGGGGTTTACCCACTTCACAGGATTGAGGGGCAATCGTTATCAATGACCCAGAGTAGGGAGACTCAAATGTTTCTAGTCTCTGGAGACCCATTTCCGTTTTTAAACTTATCCCTGGTTTTGGGACCCAAACCAGGGCTTCTTACCTCGAATTCGTGCATCTGCACGAGTTTTCCGGCTTCAAAACTCATAGTTTGTCCTAAACAAACTCGAGTTTTTGTTTTTGACGCATCGGTGCGAAATCGTCGCGTGCGAGGTACGATCGGCGATTTTGCGCCGACTTCTCTCGTACACTTCCCTTGCTCCTCGCTCTCACCCTTGCTCCCCCTATCCCTCATCCTCACTTGTTCGCTTGCAAGGAGGGCAAGGACACGAGGCCACGAGGCCTCGCTCTCAAGGCCCTCGTGGCCCCTTAGCCGCCGATCGGGCTGAGGCCGCGATTGGTGGCTGGCGGCTGGCTGGCTGGCGGCCGGTCCGTCACTTGGCCAGCGGCCAGCAAAGTGCTGGCCGTCGGCCAGCCCTCGCTGATGCGAGGGGTGGTGCAAAACCACCGCACGCTTCAGCGAGGAGGGAGGGCCGAACCGGCCCTCCCGCTACATCATCAAAATGGATACCGCAGTCCTTTGTATATTCCCTTAAAATAATTATTTTTCATTCGCCTATGCTCACTCATGAATTTCTGAGGTGAATGGGAGAATCAGTCTCATAATAATTCTTCTGTACGTTTGCTACACACACATTTGTCATCAATGAATGTGCTATGGGAGAAACAGTGTCAAAACACCAATGTTGGTAATTGACTACACGCACTTTTCTTACCCCAAAATTTAAGTGTAAACTCATATTTTGATGCATGAGGAAGAAGAAGTGAAGTGAAGTCATCATGAGTTACAAGAAAATATCATCTTCTGGGTCAACAACCTCAGTGAACAGATTTTTTGAGGGGTCCATGGCCTCCTCGACCGCCTTATCACAAACGGCCTGGTCTAACACTCAAGAAAAGTCACATCTTGTCCAAGCCTTCTTGATTGTGTCGCGCATCAAGAGTTGAGAGCCCAAGTAAGGCTCACGTTTCTCATCTTTGCCATGTTCAGCTGCACCTTTCCTTTGCCACCATTTCGCATGTCGCATGAGAACTTGTCTGGAGTACCACTCCGTGAACTGAGCACGGATGTTGGCTTTGAGTGGACGCTGCAATCCCACATCTGCCGGTTGTGCTACAGAAGTACAACCAGCCGACACAAACAACAATTTCATGTAGGGGTAGTTCTTCAGAAAATCATGGAACTCACTAGATGTGTATGGCCGCCACGTGTCCACTAAGAGGATGAGTTTTTGGGTGCCAAAGACCTTACCGTGCTGGTATCATGGATGAAGCAAAAGTGTGACCCAGTCCCGAGTGGTTTGGGCATTTTCCCAGTGTCCCGAGTGGTTTGGGAATTTTCCCAGTGCGTTTTCGTTTGAGTGAGGTGAAAGTGATGTGCTGCCTTAACAATGCGAGAGTCCGCATTGTCTGGCTGGCTACGTGCAGTTGTCCCTCCAAAAAATGAGTTGGAGAGGCAAGAGGTCACCACCCATTGTGGAAGCAACGACGGCAGTGAACTGCTGCTTGTTGTCAAGCCCACGGATAGCAACTTCTTTCACTCCCACGAGTGCGTAAGTTTGGTCACCTGCACCAAACAAAGTCTCAGGAGTTGGAGCATTTTCTGATTGAAAAGCAAAAGTGAGTTGCATGCCCGAAACTGAAAGTTTGAAGTCTTACCTGTTGGCACAAGGTTCACTCCGGTATGGTCGGCATTCACAAGGAAATTTGGGTCGACGTTGTGCATGCGCATGAGTGCAGCAACCCTCTTCAGCATGCGTTCCCTTAGCTCCTCCCAATTCTCTGGCAATTCTGGGCCACGGTTGTTCCACAACGAAAATGCCACTTGAGTGTTTGGCGCACAAACCGCCTGATCCACTGTCTTGAAAACGACATGGTGCCTCCATTCTCTTTTACTTCTGACAGATGGTGCTCTTAAGTAAGGCCATGGAACACACCCTGGAGCATGCCTGAAGTCAACGGCGTCCCTGCCTCATGAAGGTCCTCCAAACGCTTGCAAAGTACAGACTCCATCTTTGGATGGCGTTGTAAAAAGCTTTCATTGCCCTGGTGCCCATGCTCGCGCTTAGACGTGGACCCCTGGAACTTAATAGGGATCACTTCCTTCACTAGACCTTGGAATTTGGGAAGAAGTTCAGTGCTGCTGCATCTGTACCACCTGCGCACAGTTGATGGAGCGAGCTGGTCGTACATGTAGCTCCCACCTTGCTCCCGAAAAGTGCTCCGCAAAGCTTTCACTGCCTGGTAGGCGTTTCCGCTAGCCACCATATCACTGTGGATGCGTTGGAGATGGCCATCTTCAATCCAGTTGACGTACGGGGCTCGCTTCCGCTTGTTGCATGAGCTGCTCCCCGCTGCAGAACTGTCCTGCTGCACTGATGGTTCGGCAGCAGGTGGCAGCCGAGATCGGGGAGTTCTGTTCACGTTAGACGGCTCGTCAGACTCCACAGCAACGATTAGGTTCGACGGGGTATTTTTTGGTGGACGTCCAGGCTTTCGACTAGGAGACAATTTTACTGGATTCGGGAACTTTGCACAATGGTCGGCGGACCTTGATTTCGTGGCAGCATGGGACTCCTCCTCGCTGATGTGGCGGAAGCCAAAGTTCAGTAGCGTGTGCATGGTTGAGCTTGGGGGCTGGACACTTTGCAAGTAGGAGCTGGACACTTCGCGAATAGCCACTTCGTGCACGTGAAGACCACTTGAAAAGGTGGTTTGCACACTCATGGCATTCGACTGGTAGCAAATCTTTTTTTGCTCCTCACGGATGCGACTCGCTGTACCTTGCACCTTAGTGCTATTTCCTGCCTCCTCATTGGCTGTTTATGGACCGTCAGCAAAATCGCATCATTGCTTGGTAAAAAAGAGACATTTCAATGTTTTGCTTCTGCTGACAAGACATCCACGTTGGCTGTCTGTCTCACAAAGTGAATCTTCGCTTGGTGAGGCAGGCAGACCACGTCGTTTGGCATCTCGAACTTCGAGACTTCAAACGTATGAGCCGGGAAATTCCGAAGTCCCGAGACCTGAACCCCACCTAGCCGCGTGGACGAATTTAAGAAGTAGGGTCAAACAACCACAACTGATGGGGGAATCATCAACAAAATAAGAGAAGGGCAAAAACTGGATGAAAATGAATACTACATAATTAGGTGAAAAAACATGAGCGAAAATACGGATCACCACGGTATTTCTGAGGATCCGGGATACATACTAATGAAAAACCCACCAAATGCAATTGGCTTTGTAGCCCCACATTTCTTATCCGTGCAATTCATGTTTAATGACATAGGTTTACATGACGTGAACACCACCCGGAGCTTGAAAAATAGAACTCTCCCGCCCGGTTGTTGACAAAACATTGCCAGACTACTCATTCATTTCACCATGCTCGATAATCGACATGCGCTGTCGAGTGAGCAAACCGAGGCGGGGCATGTCAACTCCCTCGCGATTCTCGCTCTCACACAAGAATCACGAACAAGCGATTGCCTCTGTTCTTTTCTCTACACGCAAACCCCCTAGTCTGATTTAGGAGTTCCTATCTTTTGCGCAGGCGGAGCCAGCACAAGACATAAAACTCTACATCAAACTAGGGGGTTTGCATGTAGAGGAAAACAACTAAGAGGCCATCGCTCGTAGATGTGCCGGTCAGGGGCGGCGTTCTTCATCATTTCTAGTAAAAAGTAACTTCTCAAAAAA
>SZWC01007495.1:48737-59925 GCA_023375785.1 Penium margaritaceum
TGTCTAGGGTAAGGTTCCGTTCCGCTGTTCGTCCCACGTCACGCCACACACCATGGGTACATTGGGCTTATTTTACGGTACTTTCCACGGTTCTACATCGAAACCCGATCAAGGGGTACATGGGGCTTATTGTTCATGGGTAGGGGTGAATGAGGCTTATCGTGCCAGCGGAGGGGCGGATGAGGCTTATCGCTCCGACGGAGGGGCGGATCAGGCTTATCGCTCCGACGGAGGGGCGAATGGGGCTTATCGTTCCGACGGAGGGGCGGATGGGGCTTATTGTTCCGACGGAGGGGTATATGAGGGTCAAGGGTGACAAAACAGGGGGTAATCGGCATTTTCACCGTTTAATTAATTGATGAATGAACCGAATTCATCACGTGTACACGATCATGTTCCAAAGGCGATCGGATGGAAACTCGGAATTTCGCTGAAGGCCCCACAAAAAGACAAACTAATACCGTGCTAACATCAAAAGGGTACACTTACCGTATACCCACTGTCGTCACAACTAATGTACACCTTCCCCATTTTTCGCAGAAAACAAATAGGAAGGCCACATTCACAGAAGAATACATATAAATTCCACTAAATCCAGAAAGTACTTCTGACGGCCACTGTTTAAAACTAACTCTCCGGATATCCACCGAGCTAAAAATCGTATGGGGAACAAAATCATTCTCCGCATACCCACTTTTACACTCCACCGACATACGCCCGACGCCATAGAAAGAGAACCTTAGTCATTGAAGCAAACACAGATTAGGTCCCGTATGCTAATACTCTTCCTACTTAAGAAAAAAATGTAGCAAGAGTTGAAAACGACTTACATGCTCATTATGTTTCTTTTGTATATTTTTAGTGCTTGTCTACCTTCGCGAGTCTCTCTTTCATACTCTCCCCCCATCTCTCTCTCTCTCTCTCTCTCTCTCTCTCTCTCTCTCTCTCTCTCACTCACTATCTCCGTGTTTTTACGACTTTCGCTCTGCTTAATAGTCCTCAAACTAGGAAAAAAAGTTATCGGTATTGGTATCGGCATCGAGCTGGACGGCTGCTCGATACCGACATCAATGCCCTCAATACCCGCGATACCGGCACGAGGGCTCGATAACGGCGACGTTGAGACTCGGACGGGCTGGCTGGCGGCAGCGAGCCAGGCCGTCGACTCCCTGTTTGACTATCCGGTTGTTGACCGGACAAGGTCCGATCGATAGATCACCATTTTTTTTGCGCTCTTCTCATGTCGACGATGTCGACATGAGAAACAAGCCCAACACAAATTGACGTCAACGTCAACTCGGCGTCCATGTTTGCGCTGCAAATGTAGACATCGAATCGACGTCAGAAAATATTTTCTCTGCGTGGGAGAGATTTTACGAAAACAACTACGTCACTCAATTGTTTTTCACATTGTAGCAAACTGAAGTGAACAGTTGTAAGTGAACAGGACTATTCGCTCGTTAACCTAACGAACGACCCAAATAGTCCTTGAACGGGTCCGTAGATCCAGGGCCAATGGGCCCATTCGAGGGCTTTTTTGCTCGTTCGCGTTGCGAACGAGCACATAACGCGACCATGGACATCCACAGTCGCGTGATTGTGATGTACACAAAAGACCAGGGGCCAATGTCCGAAGACAAAAAAAATAATTCTTAATTGGACAGAAATGATACCCCCAGTGTTTCATGTGCCAAAACATTACTAATTGTCCGAAAAATTACAAATAACATAAAATTCGTCGCATAAAGGAACAATAAGTATAGGATGAAACAAAACTTCCTGTGAAACCAATAAAAAATGAAAAATCGTACTTCGGATACCCACAGTCGTCGAACTAATTTGTATGGAACCAATGTAGCGTGAATTTCTTTGCATTAGTGGGTGCGGCATGCATGATCTCAGGCGCTTGGAGAAAAGTGGGTACAGGACGCATTTTTTGTGTGAAGTGAGTACCGCGTCTTAAATGTGCGAGAAATGGCCAAGAAAAAAATCGGAGGCCCAAACAGTGGGTATAGCGGAATTAGGCCGCATCAAAACCATATGAGTCTCATGAAGACAAGTTTTGACGACAAAAATGTCTCTCTATTGCTCACAACACTCACTCCAGCAATAACGATATGAAAAGCCTACAACAAACCTATTCCAAAATTACTATAAACTATACCAGCCCAAACATACCATTCCACAAACCGATAAGTGCTCGGGACTACAACCCACATTTAATACTCTAGAACCTCCCTTTCATCCCATTCTCTCTTCCCTCACCAACTTGGCCAACCGCAAACCTAAAGACATCAAAGTCCAAGTCACACGCAACATCTGAAGCATACTCGGACCGATTCCACCAACATTTCACTGTAGTCCGGAAACACCACAAACGTGGCAAAGAGTACAACGAGCACAAACATTGTAAAAAATCTGCATTCCTTCACTTGATCGTGCCGTGGCTGCACGCAATCCTATCATTCAAATCCTACAAAAGTGACTCGAAACGGAAAATGAATCTCCACTCCTTCAGCTACAACAAAAAAATTCACACTCTTTTCATGACATTTCTGTTATCTAACATGCAAAATCTACAAAAAAAACACCCGATGTACACGAAATCATCGCACCGAAAGGACCAATCAGAAAAAAATCAAAACTAATTGTTCATCAATTCAGAAAACAGAAATCAACAACTCACCGAACACAGAAAATGTTTTTTGCATTATACCCTCACACTTACATCTCTTTCTAAACTCTCTCCTCTACAGAATCTCACTTGCCCCGACCACAGACCCAAACAAGGAAACATCGTCCAACATATGACTCGCAGCGTTTCACCACGCTCTGCTCTCTGCAGCACTACTCCCTCCAGTATTCAACATACCCCCAAAGTTTGTGCCACCACTTCACAACCACGAACAAGATATACCACACAGTACACCAATCATAAAATTGAACACGGAACAACACCCTCATGAGACACTGTACGTTTTCAACCCTCTTCAACCACGTGGACAAAGCCAAGTAAAAAATGCCCTCCGACCCAAAGACCCAGAAACTCTACCGGCAGGTCGCTCATCTTTAAAACCCACAACTTTCTTCCACGACAGCCCAACCCCCATTGTCGCACCTATCTACATTTTCACCGCATGTGACATCACTAAAACCACACAATGTAAAACTATATCTACACCCACCTCAGCCTCAACTTCACAAAAGCACAACAAACGAAAAATCATTCACAAACCACAACAGCCAAACAAGAGGGGAAAAATACCTCATTCAAGTGATCCGTCCCACAAAAAGAGAAGAATGTCTGAAGATCCAACGCCCACAACTCTCCAAAAAAGATACAAATCTGCTCACAGGCATGAAACAGAGCAACCCATCTCCATAATCTCCCTTAACATCAATGGCCTAGCCAAGAAGGAAAAAATACCTTTTCTCAAGAGTTTTTTACAACTGAATAATGCAACCTTTTTGCGTCCTCGTAGATACCCATTTAGACACAGTAAACAAACACAACAAAACCATAAAACAATTGGGCTGGTCGGTTCAATATGAGGCTTCAGATTCTACACAAATCGGAGGCATCGGCATTCTGTACAAAGAATGTAAAAAATCAGTTTTATGAACCATACGCACACAAACAGCCAAAGAATCCTGCAATGCTCCTTTAGTACTTGTGGTACCCCACTATCTTCAACCGCGGTTTATGCACAACCACATCTCAAACAAAGGAATGCCTTCTGGAAGGAACTGGAAGAGTTCTTAGATAAAAACAAAACCAATTTCCTACTTGGAGACCTCAACACAACATGCTCCCCTCAGGATAGAAACCCACAAGAAATTTCTAAAGACTCACATCTCCTTACTAACCAATTACATACAAAAGATCTCCAAGACAGTTTCTGAACATTCAATCCAACAAGTACATTCTACACTGTTCACTCTGCTGCACATAAATCGTCGTCAAGAATTGATCACATCTATCATGACACCCCAAACACCCACAGAATTCAAGAAGTAATACATGTTGCCTTACAATCATCGCTGACAGATCACATAGAAACCCCAATTATCAAACTATGAATCCTCCCCCAAATCAAAAAAGGAAAGGGCCTATGGAAACTGAGCATTTCACTACTCCTAAAAAAAATGGGACAAAAAATACTCCAGAAAACCCACAACAACATATGGCCAACATACAAAACAATAATCCAAAAGTTTTTCAAAACATACAGTGTGGAAGAACACAAAGGAAATCTCAAAGCTATCAAAGAGCTTAACACAAAAACAAACAATTTACAACAAGAGAAATGTCTCAAACCAAAGAATCATAAACTCCAATCAGAGTTGTACGGAAGCAAACAACAACTACGAAAACACATCCTCTCCGACCAACAACACGCACACAGAGTTGCACAACTCTCTTACGTATAAGGTCTCGAAAATGCCTCAAAGCTACTGTCAAGCCATATCATAGAAAGGAAAAAAGCAACATCTATTAACGCCCTGAAAAACAAAGATGGGAAAACCACGACTAATCCAGAAGAACTAGCACATATCATCATGAATTTCTATGAAAACATTTTCACACAACCAAAACTAGAAACCATCCCACCCCAAATGCCTCTCCTCAGACAAATCCCACAGAATTTCCTGAGAAAACTACATGAGCCGATCATAGCGGGGGAAATCTGCACACGTATCGGTCAAATGGCTCGAAATAAGGCGCCTTGTCCTGATGGATTACCGGCAGAATTCTATCAACAGAATCCAAAATGCATAGCCAAACAGCTCTTAAAAGCGTTGAGGGCCTTCCTTCAAAACCCGGAGCTACACCCACATTTTATAGATTTTGTCACGTGCCTGCTCTTCAAAAAGGGTGACTTAACAGAAATAAAAAACTACCGCCCTATCTCGCTCCTCAACACAGATTACAAAATACTCGCAAAAGTCCTTGCCAACCGACTGTTCCCCGTCCTACCACATGTTATCAGCCCAGAACAAACTGGGCTCGGTCAAGGTTGAAGCATCAAAGATACACTATCTTGCATACTCGTTCTACATCACTGGTCTTCATTAATAAAAAACAACCTAACCTTTCTACTTGTAGAATTCAAAAAAGCCTACGATACCCTGCTCAAACTGCATCTCTACAAAGCAATGTCAGCCATGTGCTTTCCACCAATGTACATCTCATGGATCAAAGCCACACTACACACAACAAGAACCAGCTTTTTACTTAACGGCAACTTCACACCTCAAATCACCACGGAAACCGGAGTTCGACAAGGATGTCCAATTTCCCCCATACTCTTCATTATCGCAATGGAACCCTTAAACCAGGACTTTACACAGTTCATTCACAAACCCATCAAATATTTCCAACAATGTCTGACTTTACACAGTTCATTCAAACCTAATGGAAAACCTTTCGCTCTCAACAAAAGAGAACACTTCCTTCTAGAGGAACAGATACAGATCAAACACATCCTCTGTCGTCAATCAAAACATACACAACTATACACACCTAAAAGCAAATAAGAAAGCAACGCCTTGGAAAGAGTCAAGAAAAACATCCCGAACAAATGGATGGAAATCATTAAAGGTCGGAAACAAGACAACTCACTTAGTCATGATTTTTGATGTATGACCCCATACAAAAAGCAAAAACCGTCCTTCATCTATCAAAGTAAACCAACAGATGACGGTTACGTAGGCACAACTTTTGCAGTCACAACTACGCTTGACATAGAACCAACAGACTTTCACAAACCACCCTTCCACAACATCAACATCTGGACCCCTGTTCACACAAATAACAACAAATTTGTCGGACTCTGTAATGGCACAACCATTCCGAGCAGGAGGATTGCACAGACATCGAAACCAAAACTCATGAACCTCTACCACATCATCAACAAGAATCAACTTAAAAACGTCGAATACCACAACAAGTGGATTGCAGATGGGGAAATGATCGCGACGAGCACAGTTTCCAAATCCTGTCTTGAGAACACCATTCTACCACCAAAAGAGAAAGACACATACCTTAAAATAATCATCCACAGCATACAAGTATGACACAGGCTGTGCTTCTTCCTAGCACCTTTTGAGAACATCTGCCCCCTATGCAACCTTCACAGTGAAGCAATCTCACATGCCTTCCAACACTGTCCAAAACTAACACATATAACAGAAAAACTCCAACGAAGATCCTTTTACGTATGCGACCAACAAATGAACACCAACTTTGTCTTTGAACACTCGCATCAATTATACAAATGGTGGCAATTATTACAAGCAACAACATTCAGAGAAATTTGGATTTACAAATGCCAAGTATCGTTGCAACAAAAGAAAGCTTACAAAAATCTCATTGCTTCCCTTGCTCTTCAAATCATCCACCACTACAAGGATAATCTGAACCTACATCTCAGGAGACCAAACATGGTAAAAAAACAAAAAAAAAACTACAGCAAATGGGGGGACGAGTATTTCAGGTTGTGGGATGACTCGAATCCCACAAACAAAGCCCCCAGCCGTAGGGTTACGACCCGTGGCAAAGATACTCCTAGGGGTGAGGGTTAGTGGGTGTGACTCCCACATCACCCATAAGGTTTAGGCCTTATGGGTACCTTAACTGGTGTGGCATAAGCCACATGAGGCACAGTATTTTGACTGAAAGCTTCCGCCAGAGGGGTGTTGTATGACCTCCAAGGGTGCAGCATAGCTTCCCTCACCTCTAAGGCTGTCTAAGCCACACACACAAAAAAAAAACCAAGGTGATCGGATGGGCTATCATCTGGTATTGTGCAATGCATTGGCCGTTTCAAATAGGGGGAGTAACCATTTTTCCACATAATTCTCAACAACTAAAGCTATATCCACGTTTAGCACATTAAACAAGACAGATGCAAATGGGCGATGTGGCTTATATATCCGCACAAGCGTCAACATAAGCCTGAGATATCCGTAACTCGAATGTTAACCACGCCATATCCAGCAAGTTAAAAACAAACCTCGCCATATCCATTTTCATGGCCATGCTCGATCAGCGACTGAAGTCGCCAATCGAGCAAAGCGAGGGGGGTGATGTGTCACCCCCCTCCCTTCTTCCCTCCCCCTCCTTGCGAGAATCGCGATTGAGCGATCAGCCTTTTTTCTCTCTTTTTTTTTTTACTCACAAACCCCAATTCACAGATTTAGGGTTTTATATGTTTGTGCGAGCGGAGCCCGTGCAAACATAAAACCCTACATCTGCGAATGGGGGTTTGCAAGTCGAAGAAAGAAAAGAAAAAGGGCTAATCGCCCTGGGTGTTTTCGCTCGATCGCGATCGAGCGAAAACACCTTTTCCAATTTTTTTTTCTAGAGAAGCAAACCCATTTTTATCAATGCACTCTCAAACCATATCCCAAATTACACTCGGGGTTTTAGGGTTTGTTTTTGTGTGAGCTCTTGCTGGGCCCTGCGGTAGTGGGTCCCAGCAAGTTCCCCTTCAATGCATGAGGTATTTTGGTTCCCCCACTCAAAACTGTCGCAAACCTTTGTGAGAAAAGTCACCGTGATTTTTCTCTTATGTCTGGGGATGCCATAATATTGTCGCTCGATGGCATACGTCGTCGACATAGGGTTAAATTTGGACATAGCGTATTTTTTGAATTCTTGCTGGATGCATCGTTGATAGAGAAGCAAAAAGCTCCAAGAATGGATATGGCGTGGCTAATGTGAAAAACGTGGATGTGGCAATAGATATCAAGAATCATGTGGGTATATGGTCACTCCCTCGTATCCAAATTTAGAACTTTTTTGCACGTTATTAACGCTATGTCGAGCAAACATGCGAAAAACACGCTAGATCAAAATCAACACGCTATGTCGACATTGCATGCCATCTAGCAAAAACATGATGACATCCTCGGACATAAAGAAAAATCCAAATCCACACTATAGAGGGTTTTGGGACTTTTCTGAAAAAGGTTTGGGAGGGGTTTGAGTGGGGGGTCCAAAACTGGCCTACCTCCAAATTGCCCCCATTCTAGTTGGACCATCACACGGACGCGTCGTTCTCACAGGAGTTGCTGCACAGTCTATCGTTCACAAAGGCTGTGGTTAAGGAGGTGCTACGGTTCTGCCCGCCTGCCTCACATCACAGTGGTGGACTTCCCGTTGTCCGCGGAGTACACAATTCCCAAGGGCACTATTGTGTTTCCCTCTCTCTTTGAATCATGGTGTGAGTCAGCGTCGGCTGCTGCTGCTCTTGGTGGTCCTTTTTGTTGCGTGTCTCCTGGCGAGGGATGCTAGTGCTGGAGTTGGAGCTAGTTCTAGTGTCTGTTACAGTGGTGTCATTTTCCGCGTCTGATGCTACTACTGTTTGTGTTAGAGCTGACGCTGATAATCCTGTTGGTGTCGGTGCCCATGCCAAGGTTGTTGTTGGTGGTGGTAGTGCTGCTCGTGCTAGTGGTGGTGGTGTTGTTGGTGGTAGCGGCGACAGGGACGGAGGTGGTGGCAGTGGTGTTGGTGGTGGTTCTGGTTGTACTTTTGATGCTGAAAAATGAGTGTGCTATCTTCCACTCATGTGGTCCAATGCAGGGGTTCATGGGACCCTACAAGTTTGACCCTGACCACTTTGACAAAGAGAGAAGAGAGGACTTTGTGTATCAAAGAAACTACCTGTTCTTTGGCGTAGGCCAACACCAGGTGTGTTTACATGTGGCTGTGTTCCTGAAGGGACAGCCGCCCTTCAGCTGTCCCTTCTGGAAAGAGAAGCCCTTTTGGGTCATCCAACAAACCCTGACGCAGTGCCCTTCATGATTTAAGGGGGCTAAAACACGGTCATCGTGGAGCCCTTGACCTCCAGTGGGCGGCTTTACTAGCTGTTCTACCATCGTACCACTGCTGCTGCGGCTGATGTGACAAAAATGCCGCTAGTAGCATGCTGAGTAAGGTCACGGGCTATGCTGGTGGGAGTTTGAAATGTTGTTGTAGTGGAGGCGCAGATGGAGCAAACATTGTTAGTTGTCGTGTCGGTTATAGTGGTGGTAGTTGTGGCCACGGCAGAGGCTACCATAGTCACCTATGTGGCGATATTGGCGGTGGCAGTGACTAGAAGGGTTAATGAGGTTGCTGCCTCAATGTGCGCCTCTGCTGCTCTCTCTACGGCAATCTAGGTTGGTGCCTTGCTAAGCGAACAGTTACAGAGAAGGTGGAGGTTGCACCAACTATAGCGTCAAGAACAACAGCTCCCAGGCTGAAAGGGTCTGAATGGACTGATAGGTCAGACACTCAGCATGGGATCTCACGTGTCAATAACACCTCAGCAGTTGCAGTAGCTGTAGAGCCAAGATTGGGGGCATAATCAGTCACAGAGTTTGAGCTAGTCGGTTGGAAACCTGGTGGCGGTCAAGATGTGGACGACAATTCTTCAGATGTTTATACCTATCAATTGATGCACGCTCCTTTGCCTGAGCCTAATACGCAAGCTCACTCCTCCAGTAGTTCTTAAGCAAGCGCATCCACAATGGCGTGTCACATTCGTCACGCAGCAAGGGTGGGTGAAGGACTGTCTAATCCTCCCACCCCTCACAGGCCGCCACCTTGGGGGCTGTAAGCAAGGAGTCGAGATCATCGTCGGTGGCCTATCAACTGGAGGTGAATCCAATGTGACGAGTAGGAAGGTTGCGGTGGCAGTCGAGCGTAGATGAAATCAGGCACCTAAAGAGATGGGTTGTGTAGATGCTGCACAATGGTGGTGTCAAGGGTATGAGCAGCTGTAGTAATGAGGGCACTGAAGGGCATGCAGGCAAGAGATCCAAGAACCTGAGGCAGCGTGGGCATGCAATGCCGATAGTAGAGGCAGCAGCGACAGTTGTAGATCACAACACTACAGCGCATCATAGAGAGTGGCTGTGGCAGTTAGGGAGGACAAGGGGTGTCCAATGGCATCGGAGACTACACCTAAGACCACACGGAGGTGTGGTGTTGGCAATAAAAGTAGTACTGGCAGTTATGGCTCATAAGAGTGAAGCACATCACAAACAAGAGCTATGGTAGCTGTTGAGGGCAAGGGTGCATGATGCCACCTGAGAATGTACCCAAGAGTGCTGGACGAGAGGTGCCAGCACTCGCGGATGCACGGGCAAGATTTCAACTATAGTGGAAGCAGCGACAATTGTAGAGCCAAAAAGTGCTGCGGAACACCAAGAGTAGCTACGGAACTTGCTGTGGATAGAGAGTGTCAAAGGCGAAGAGAAAGGTGCACAAGAAGTTTGGGGAACAACTATTCACATCGAACACAACCGTATGTGGATGCAAAAATTCTCTCTTGTGTGTGTTCCATGCTACCAAATGAATAGCACACATATTTTCTCATGACAACCTTTATGCTCTTAAAACATGTCCCAACACTGTAGAGGAAGCGCCGACTGGAAAAAAAGACTCCTTGTACTTGGTTAAGATACCAAAACCACACAAATCACTGTATGTGAATGTTGTAATGTCTGAGAGCTGATGATTAAAACACACTCACACGTCAAGACAAGGCAACAGAAGAGTGGGAGAAAAATGCAATAGCATGATTAACGAACACCACAAGCATATAACAGGCAAAAAGTGTGCACAGCTGTCTTGAGCATGCCGTTGCTAAAAGCCTTGCTAAGAAAGTCTGCACACCGTTGACAAGTATCAACCCAAACAACCTGAACCTCTCAGGAAACAATGCACTCATTCACAAAGTGATACGTAATGTTGATGTGTTTTGTGCATCATGCTAAGACATGATCTTTGTCACCAGGTCATGGAAATGAAGATGATGTAACAGATGGGCACGTGCAGCTATTGCAGCAAGAGACAAAGCCACACACATATGTACTTGTGATGAGCGCCACATACTCAGTCTTACTTGAGCTGCATGCCACACATCCTTACTTTCCACTCTTCCACTAGACAATAGCCTTGTCGTTGCTCCGAAGCCAACACCAAAGCACCAATGGGTGGTGCTCCAGACACCAACAACTGCTAGACAACTGTAAGGGAGTCTTACGTGTTTTTTGGAGTGCTTTGAAGCCTTTTCTGCATTAGTTAAAGTTTTCTCGGCGGACTGGCTCTGAATTCCAATATTCATGTTTCGTATTGTGTATCTACCGATCTATGCTGGACTTTTGTGTGTGTGTGTGTGTGTGTGTGTGTGTGTGC
>SZWC01007495.1:72377-93598 GCA_023375785.1 Penium margaritaceum
GGGGGGGGGGATACCATGCCTACCGCCCATTTTACCCCCCCTCTCGGTCCGGGAAGCTCGATCCGCTTTGCCGTCTTTTTTTCACACTTGGTCTTGCTCCATGCTCCCGCGAGCATCGGCTTTGGGACCCGATTGCACATTGCATCATCGAGTTGTGTCATGCTCGTTTCTTTGAGTAGTTGATACACAACGCATTTTACGTAGACCGTGATGTTCCCTCCTCAACCTCTGCCACTGCTTACTCCACCGATGGCCTCATCTGCGATGGGTCTCTACCGTCTCTCGAACCTCATCTCGCGTCTTCCACCACTGCTACCTCCCTCGCTTGCCCTGTTGACCTTCCCATCCCATCCGTCCCTCCTCCCCTTCCCCCTCATCCCAGTGTAATATTATCAGTCTTGCCCGACCCCCCTCCCGTACCCCCTCCTCTTGTCTCATTGGTCCCCGCTTTCTTCCCCATCCCGGCCCCTCCTGCCACCGATGTCTTGTTTCCCTTCCCATCTCCTCTTCCCATTACCGTGCCCCCTGCACCCGTCTCTGTGCCCCCGGCCCCTCCCACGTGCCTGTCCGCCGTGTCCTCCCCTCTCCCCTTACCTCCGTCCCATCACAGTGGCAGCCCGCCGTCCGCCTCCCCTCTTCCTGCCCTCCTACCATCGCCGGTTCACTCCCCCTCCTCTCATCCTGCCACGTCATCAAAAGGCATACCTTGCTCCTAAGAGCAAGGTATGCCTATTGATGACGTGGCAGCAAAGGGTAGCTGTTGATGGAGCTGGTCGTGTGAGGGTGCAGTTTTAGTAGCACAAGGAGGAGGATAACTACATGCCCGGCTTCACGACAACACGTTCATTCCACCGTAAAGCGCCCCTTCAACTTCAGCGTCCATCCAATCAGTTGTCTGCACAAGCATGTACACCAGCCGAGAGGTTATAGTATGAGTCACTGAGGTAGTGCACAGATAAAACATTAGTGAGTTTGTATTGACTGTCAAGCATCTCGCTTCACACTTATGTCAGTTTTACATGAGTATGGACATGCATACCATCTGGTCATGTGGGAGTTGTTTGTTGTGACTGTGACACACACAAATGACCTCTTGAATCTACATACACATGCACGTTATCACTGCACGTTTCTAATCTGGATTAAAGCTCTCCGATGTAAAGCTATGACACAACATGGGGCACACTGTGGTGGGAAAAACATCAAGTTTTTAATTTGTGGCCACAGCACTATCGGTAGTCTTGATTGTAGTGATGTCTCATACAGCTACATTCCAGAATGGGGCACACATTTGGAGGAGTGGATGCACCACATACGCTTGTGATTGATGTGGCTTGACTCTTGTATGGTAGTATGTTTCTAGCAGTAGTGAGCCGGGTCGCTCATCTCACCGGGCCACACGTCCAGTTTATGCCAGCGTGTGAGAAACCCGCTGGAGCTCGTTCGCTCCATGTCCGGGTTTGATCGATGGTGGCGTCCGGGACCCATGTGGAGAGTCTCGCGTGAGTGTTCTCTAGTGGCGGTCTCACTTCTTGGCCATGCTTTGGTCACCGTACCTTGCTCCGTGGCCATGCTATGGTCTATGCAAACATCCCTAGCATCACAGCAGCTCATTCGTGTCTTTGTCGTGGTGTCAACATCATCAGTGACACTCTTACCATTGTTCTCCCCTCAGCTTCGCAGGTTGCCTGTCCGGGCAGCTGAGCACTTGGCAAGCTGGTGTCTCCTCCTGCAATTTAGCCTATTCCCACATCGGCCATGACCACGCATGAGCGCAATCACATCCTTGACGAGGTTGCGTACTACAAAGAGAGGGCGGAGCGGGAGGTGTGGTTGAGGGTTTGCCGCCGCAGTCCAGGGTATCACCCCGGCGAAGACTACGACCTCGCAGCCTACTACAAGTGGGAGGAAGCTAGAGAGTACACCACGCACTACCAGTCGACAGCCGACGATTCTCTTACGTCATAGAATGAACCGGCCATGGTACCACCACGTGATCATCGAGCTCTTCCAACACCACTAAGCCCACCTGTTGCCCATAGGACTCGTCAGGAGTGTCGTCGTGCTGTCCCTCGCGAAGCAGCACCATCCTTTGCAGCAACAACACCTAGAGCGTCTGCCTCTTGCTGGGCCGTATCCCCAGCTACATCTCGTGCAGACTTCACTTCATCTCCATCTTCTAACATCCTGACTGCTCTTCAGGCCGCCCTTGTTTCCAGTGACGCAGCTGCTTCCACCTTTGCCACCAGTGCACGTGCTGCACGTGCACCAGCCAGCATTGTTGCAGGTAGAGCAATTGAGGCATATTCAGTAGCTGCAATTGATCAAGGCTCTTTGGCAGCTACTGCTGTCAACGTCGCCACCCAGGTCACAGTCGCTGCGGAAGCAGTTGCATCAACACCACCTGCAGCGGCAACGACACTCTCTAGTGCCGCCAACTCCATTCACACATCCTCCGCACAGGCATCAGCATTGTCCTCTTCATCATCATCAACCACTTGTCACATCCAACTACTGGTCGCGATTGCTACTGTCATCTCCACCCTGTCTTTCGCAGCGTTGATGGGAGTTGCCTGCCTCATCGTCTCAGCATGAGCTATTGTTGGAGTTGTAGCTTCCTCAGCTGCAACCACTTTTCCACCGCTGTTCTCCCTTTGTTGTTGTGCTTGGTGAGCTTGGTCCCCCCTTTTGCCCCTGTCTCTTTTGCGTTGGCTTGTTTGTGCGTTCAGGTTCATTGCCTTCCAACATGCCCCTGACGTACTTACCATACATTCCCTACGTCCACTGGGGTGAGGGAAACNATTGCTACTGTCATCTCCACCCTGTCTTTCGCAGCGTTGATGGGAGTTGCCTGCCTCATCGTCTCAGCATGAGCTATTGTTGGAGTTGTAGCTTCCTCAGCTGCAACCACTTTTCCACCGCTGTTCTCCCTTTGTTGTTGTGCTTGGTGAGCTTGGTCCCCCCTTTTGCCCCTGTCTCTTTTGCGTTGGCTTGTTTGTGCGTTCAGGTTCATTGCCTTCCAACATGCCCCTGACGTACTTACCATACATTCCCTACGTCCACTGGGGTGAGGGAAACTCTGTCGAAATTCTTTCAGCAGAGTCACGTGGACAGTATCGTGCCGGTCGATGGTGATCAATACACTATCTTGCAGGCTGAGCTGCAGCGCAAGCACACTGCTTTACAGGCTGCACTCATTGTGCAACGTGCTGGTCAGGAAAAGCTGCGTGGTGGACAAGCTGACCATGAGGCCTACGCAGATGACATTATTGATTTGGTCATTAACCGCCTCCAGCCTGCATTGCGTGGCACACCCTTTGCATCCATTGCCTCCGCCTCACATGCTTCCGCATCTGTGACCGCTAGCTCATCCTCTGCTAATCCTCTTGCAGTCCCAGTCGCCGCTGGGGCAGCCACTGCCAAAGCACTTGCATCATCAGTGCAGCAAAAACCTGACTTTGACTCAAAGCCACCTCACTTTGCGTCTAACCTTACCTTCTACTCTTGAGAAATCCGCTTAAGTGCTTGGGCGCAGGGCGAGCAGTTCTGGGAACACTATTATGAGCCTCATTCCTTTGCTGACCCTCCTTTTGTGCCTGTTGAGTCTGAGTATGCCTGCTTTGTGTGTGCCCTCATTCATGCCGGACCCAGCGGTCTCACTGACGAGATCGGGTCCTATAATGCCGACACTGCACGTCATACTCCTACTAACCCGATTGGTGCTTGCGCGTCGATCAAACGGCCCACAACAGTGAATGGGCATGCCATCGAAAGTGTTCTCACTGTTCAGTTCAACATGCTCTCCATGCATGCTGATGAGACTCTCATAGTCTGCGTCTGCTGTGCGACCTTAGCAAGGCCTCACCTGGACAGCTCCCCGATGTCCTCTCTATTGTCAATGGCCTCATCCTCGAAATCAGTGACATCTTCCAAGAGGTGAAGGCCATTCGACTTGAACGCCTTGCTGCCATACCTGTCCCTTCGGATGCACCAGCCGGCATCGGTGCCCTGTGGGAATTCACCTCCTAGCATCTGACAGATTGGTGGAGCTCATTGCAAGACAAACACATCCATTGTGGAGTCATTGCAGCAGCTACCACCGCATTTCCTCCTTCACCCTCCTCTGCCCCTGCCTCATCTTCCACCACCACCTCACCCACAACAGCCGTCTTGCTTGCCTCTCAAGGGGGTGGTGGGCGTGGGGGTTGTGGTAAGGGCAAAGGCCGAGAGGGTGTCTCTGGTGGCGGCGGACAAGGAGGGTGCGGTAAGGGGCGCAATTCTGACAGCGCCTCCTCTTCTTCTTCCTCCTCTAGCACTGTTACATGTTGGAACTACAGTGCCGGGGGCCATGCGGCACCAAAGTGCCCAGCTCGTCCTAATGATGCTCGCCTTGCATCCACCATGCATGCGCATTGGGCATGCTCATCCGGGACAGGTTATAGTTCCCCTCATTCCACCGCCTCCACTGTCCATTCTGGCTGCCCCTCCTCCTCCTCCTTTGCTACTGCTACTACCTACAGAACCGCCATGGCTTCTCCATTTCCGCCCCCGCTCTGGGGCTAGCCTCTGGGGTTTGCCGGCCCCGTCTACTTTGGGTCCCCTTCTGTGTCCTATTCTCCTCCACCATGGGTGTCATCCACCTACACCTCGCGGCACCCTGCCTCTGGCGTCGTCATCACCCTTGGCTCATCCGACGTGGAGCGCCAGCTGGACTCTCTCATGCTGTCCACTAGAGGCACCTCTGTGATCAGGGAGGCGAGACTCTACATTCAGTTGAGGGGACACTAGTGTGTGATGTCACTGAGTCTCTTTGTGGTCCATCTTCCAGTCATGTTCAGGGTTGTTACCCAGTTTATGTCCCGTGGATTGAGAAATGGCAGTCCTATACCTTGCCTCGTTGCCTTCCTGTCTGTGGTCAACACCTTCCTCATCGCTCTACCATTGTCGCTGTGAGTCATGACCCTGCCTCTGTACGCCTGTCGGGTGGCTTCTGGATCCTTGATTCCAGAGCTACCCACCACATGACTTCCTCTTGTTCCTCGTTTGTTTCTCTGGATCTTGTCGGCTCTGTGTGCTTTGCTTGCATAGACTCTGGCCAGCTCTTACCAGTCCAGGGTGTTGGGGTTGTCTGATTTGTTGGCCCTGGGTGGGAACTCTTCCTGACCGATGTGTTGTACGTGCCTGCTCTTAAGCTCAGTCTGCTCTCTATTACGACTCTCAATGACCAAGAGATGGACTTCTCTTCCAACCGTGGCGCTGCCTCTGTGTTGCACTGCACCACTGGTTGTATCCTGGTGCGTGGCACGCGCTGTCACCGCCTATACAGTGTTCCCTTGTTTGCTCCTCATCCATCTTCCACTCCACTTGTTCATGTTGCACATTCTCTCTCTCCCGCACACACACAACGCCTCCACCGCCATCTCTGCCACATCTATAGTGCTGCTATTGATAGTCTGCTGTGGGACACACCCGCTCATGGTCTTGATGCCGACACGTTTCCTACACCTTGTCCCATTGACTGCCTTGACTGCGCTCAGGGAAAAATGCACCATTCCTCGCTTTCCACATCTGAATCCCGCACGTCCTATCCCCTTGACCTACTGCATGCTGACGTCATGGGACCTCTCGCCCATGGTGCCCTTTGGGGGGGGTTTGTCGCTATCTCCTCTCCGTCATGGATGATTTTTCCCGCATGCGGTGGGTCTTTGCCCTTCCGCCAAGAGAGTGACGCATGTCCCACTATCAAGTCCTGGCTGCCTCTGGCCGAAAAGGCCTGTGGTAATCGCCTGAAAGTCTTTTGCTGTGACCATGGTGGGGAGTTCATGAGTCCCACGGTCTGCTTCTTGACATCTCGTGGGGTGTGTATGGAACCTTCTTCTCCTTACACAACACAACAAAACAACGTCTTTGAACGATGGAACCGTACACTTGCTGACGGTGTTTGTACTCTGCTCTGTGAGTCCTCCCTTTCCCCTATCTTTTTCTTCAAAGCCATGTCTTTCATGACATGGGTCTCGAGCCATGTTCCCCATGGTCCCCTTCCTTGTCATGTCACCCCCTTTGAACGTTGGTACGGCCGTCGTGCCGACCTCCGTCTTGCCCGCGTCTAGGACTGCGTTGCCGCTGCCTGATTGCCCGAGGACTTTTGCGACGGCAAACTCAACCCTCGCACCCGTCTTTGCACTTTCCTAGGTGTCTCTGCCATGTCCAAGGCAGGCTGCTCTCGCATCATTGAATCTTGCGATACACTGTTCTCCAAAGATGTATTTCCTTGTGATCTTTCTCAAATCCCTCCTCCCTCCTGTCTCTCCTCGCTGAGTCGGCTTGGGGGGGTGCGTGTGTTCCAGCCTCCGATCCCCGAGTGTCCTCTTCTCCTGCTCACACGGCATCCCTTGCCGTCCAATCGAACACGGATAGTGGGTATGAAGACTCTTCCTCCTCGGAGTCCTTGTCCTCCCGCACATCGTCTAAGTCGGATACCTCCCAGACTTCCTCTGAGTCCACACCACGACCATCTTCTGGCAGCTTCTCTGAGTCCGCGCCCTATCCATCTTCTGACAGTCCTTCTGAGTCCACACCTCATCCATCTTCTGGCAGTTGCGGGTCGTCTGAGTCTGCCCAAAAGGTTGAATGCACCACCCAAGTGGTTGACACCACCGGAGGTGAAGCTCCTCAGGTTTCCCCTCCTGCTCCTCAGCCCTACACCCATGGGGTGAGACTGCGTGCTTTTCTACAGACCTCATAGTCTGCTGAGCGGCGCTCACGCCCATCTATTTTGCCAACTGATATTGCTTCCACTGGGCCATCGCAGGCTTCTCACTCCTTGCAGTGGGTCACACACTCTAGCATGTCATCTTCCACTATTAGGCCCTCAGTTTGTCCCACCGGCTTTCATTCACTTGGCCTGTCTGTGAGTGTTGTTCATTCCAACGCAACACTCGGCTACGCTCTTATAGCCCATGAGTTCCACAGTACTCTTGAGTCCTCCATTGCCAGTTATGTTGCCTCATGTTTTGCAGCCTCTGGCTTTCCTATACATCCCCTCGAGCCTACCACAGTGTGGCAGGCTTGTGAGGCAGTTGATGTTGACCTATGGGAGAACACCATGTAGGAGGATTTTTCTGCCCTCCAGGAGCATGGCGTCTTCAAGCTCGTGGACCTCCCTGCTGGCCGCAAGGCAGTCTCTGCTCGATGGGTGCTACGGCGGAAGCTGAAGCCTGATGGGAGTGTTGACTTGTACAAGGCTCGTCTCACGGCTAAGGGTTTTTCCCAGGTCTCAAGGATTGAATTTGATGACAACTTCGCACCGGTCGGGCGGTTTACCACTGCCCGACCGCTGTTGAGCCTTGTCCCCCTACACGACTGGGAGCTGGAGTAGATGGACATCGACAGTGCCTTCCTACATGGGACGTTCGACGGATACATCTACATGGTCTAACCACCAGGGTTCACCAATGGCACTTACAAGGTCTGGCGACTGCGCAAGGCCCTTTATGGGCTCAAGCAGGCACTGCGTTGTTGGAACATGGAGTTCTCCATCCTTGAGCGGGGTAGTTACAGCCGCAGCACAGTTGACACAACTCTCTTCCTGAGTGCCCCCTGAAATCCATTCGTGGCCATCCTCGTCTACGTTGATGACCTGCTCATCACCTCCACCAGTTCTGCAGCTTTTTGGTCAGTCAAAAACCTGCGTCGCTCTACATACAAGATGAAGAACCTGGGTCCTACTTCAGTTTTTCCAACGATGGAGCTTGAGCCTGACCGTCAACGAGGCACTCTACACGTACACCAGGCTGCTTTCATTCGCACACTAGAGGAGCGTTTTACCTCCCTGCTTGCGGATGTTCCCATTGCGTCCACACCGATGACTCCAGCAGGACAGTGTCTCCTGAAGTTACTCGATTCAGCACAGCTGGGGAAGACAGTCGATGTCAATTACTATCTCAGTGTGGTCGGCTCCCTCATGTACCTCGCGATCACCACTCAGGCGGATGTAGCTTTCTCGGTCAACTTTGTGGCCCAGTTCTCCAAATAACCTCGCAAGAAACACATTGAGGCAGCACTGTGTGTCATTGATTACGCATTGTCCATTGCACGTGCAGGACTGTGCTACCTTGCTCAACCCTTTGTGGTGGTAGACGGGTACATAGACAGTGACTGGGCACACGACACTGATGCTCGCAGTCGCACCAGTTACATCTTTCATGTTGGTGAAATTGTTGTCTCATGGAAGAGTGGGAAACATGATTGTGTTGCCCCGAGCTCCAGCGAGGCAAAGTACGTGGTACTTGGCGCAGGTGCGTGTGAGAGTGTGTGGTTGTCCCGCCTGTTGCAACAATTGCGTGTCCCCATCCACTGCATCAGTTTACATTGTGACAACCAAAGTGGAAAAGCAATCGCCGAGCACGAAGGCATGCATCATTCCCGCACAAAGCTCATCAACATTGAGCATCACTTTGTACGTGAGCGCATTGCTGCTAGAGAGGTTCAGGTTGTCTGGGTCGATACTCGTCAGCTGCCTGCAGAATTTCTTACCAAAGCTCTTAGTAGTTGCATGTTCAAAGCGGATGTGCATACGGTTGGCCTGCTGTGCTCTCGTGATGCCGCTGGTTGACGTGAGTCTTGTGCGTCTCATTATCCTGTGATGTCTTCTTTTCTCATGTGTGTGTGGAATGTTCGTCTGTGGGTCATGGGGGAGTGTTGGTTGTGACTGTGACACACGCAAATGACCTCTTGACTCTACACACACACACACATTATCACTGCGGGTGACTAATCTGAATTAAAGCTCTCCGATGCAAAGCTGTGACACAACATAAGGCACACAGTGGCGGTAACAACATGAAGTTGTCAAGTTGTGGCCACAGCACTATCGGCAGTCTTGTGGAGAGCTTGATTGTAGTGATGTCTCATACAGCCACATTCTAGAATAGGACACACACTTGGAGGAGTGCATGCACCACATACGCTCGTGATTGATGTTGTTTGACTCTTGTACGTTTGCATGCTTCTAACGTTAGTGAGCCGGGTTGCTGATCTCACCGGGCCACGTGTCCGGTTTATGCCGACGTGTGAGAAACCTGCTAGAGCCCGTTCGCTCCACGTCCGGGGTCGATCCGTGGGTGGCGTCCGGGCCCCATGTTGAGAGCCTCACATGGATGGCCCGGTCAACAGGTGCTTATCACTTTGCTCGCTCCTGCCTCACTTGCTACTTTTCTTTCGACTCTCCTACGTATCGTGAGCTTGCCCCCCGATCCATGGCGTCGCTACCTCGACCTGCTTGCTTGCTTATCCTAGCAACCTACACGAGTATTGTGATGTGAGCCATCCCTCTCTGCTTGTACAACTTCTTGTGACCACTCGGCTCTGTGTATGCTTGTGCAAATTCCCAATTGCTAGTCCAGGAGAACCGGCAGGTGATGGCTCCACACACAAGCAACTGCTAGAAAGTCACTGATTCCTGGGTGCTTGTTAGAATGCACTACAGTTTGTGTAGTCCATAGAGTTTTCTTGGTGGACTGGCCCTTCAGCTTAATTTGCATGGTTTGTATTGTGTGTCCACCGATCGATGCCAGCATTGTTTGTGTGACAAGCTGTTGATTCTGCATCTCTAAGTTCAGATAATGTTGCGTTTAAATCCATGTGAGCATAATGCCAACCAAAACAATGGTTTTGGGCCGGTTTTTGGGACAAACTGACATTACCGCATGCGTCACCCCCCCCCCCCTTGTGCCATGGCAAGTATTTATGTTGTGTGCTTGTCAGTTGTCATTCTCTCTGTACTTACTAGGCCATTGAAGCTTATGAGACTTTCCGCGTCAGCAGCAGCAAGGCTAGGAAGCTTCCTTGTAGCTTCTCTGCATCCGAGACGGCATGGCATCTGTATGGTAGCTATTGGTGGATGGGGCCATCACCTGACGATGCTCCGGGGCGAGGTGGATCCGTATTTGGCATCTGCATAAGCATGGATGTGGGTGAGTGGTCAAAGTGAGTTGTACAAACAGACGGGGCCAGTTCACACCTGGAAACTATGCAGCAGGTTGGGGCAGCAGCGTTGTTGATGCAGCGTGCGGGCTTCCACGCTCGTTGCTTCACTCAGCTGCCCCCTCAGTCCGCTGCTCTAGAGTCTAAGTCTGGAAGCTCTGGGTTTTGTTACTCAGAAACGCGCGCGCCAGAGTTAGCGCCAGAAAGCAGCTGAAAACTGACAATGACTGATTAAGGATGAAGAATGAACAGCAATGGGGGACCCCTCCAAGATCTAGCCCCCCCCCCCCCAGCTCTGTACAGCTTGTTACTCAGTCCATCAGCCAATCAGAAAATAGCTCAGTTCAGGCTGGCAGGTTTTCTCGGTGAGGCCTGCCAGGCAGCTGACAGCCCAAAACCCGGGCGTCGTCCGTTTTGCCTGAAAACTGGACCATACCATAATATCGACGCTGCGAACGCAGCCGTGCGGTCAGAATCTACTAGAAAAATAGTAGCGAGGAGTTATGCCAGCCTAAACCCAGATAGTGCCCACGACGGTTTATGCTGCCAAACAGGGTCATGCAGCACGCAACTGGGACCCTAGGCAGTGCATGACGACGCAGCCACGACAGTACGTGCTGGACGCATGCAGACAGCGACTGCGGCGGCAGTGACTGCCGGCAGCGACCGCCGAGGAGGCCTGCCGATGGAGCTGAACACGTCGCCGGAGAGAGGAGGCTCCAGCGAACTGCGAGACGACCTCAGCGTGCGTCGGCTCCACCGGACGACACTCCACCGGCGTCGAGTCTCGCCGTCAGTCATCTGCACGCCAATGTACACAAGCCGGGAGGATACAACAGAGCACAATGAGCGCAAACAACCAACACTCCCCCATGACTCACAGGCGTAGTGCACATGGGCGGGCAGAGACACGGTCAACACCCACACTCCCCCAGGGTATTGAGAGATGTAGGGAGAGATAAAGAGAGAGAGCTACTCACGGACGCACGCCGACCGAACTCACAGCCTTCTTGAACGAGTCGCGCTTCAGTGCCTTAGTCAGGAAGTCAGCCAACTGTCGTGCTGTCTCGACCCACACGATGCTGATGCTGCCGTCATGCAACAATGAACGCACATAGTGATACTCAACGTTGATGTGCTTTGTGCGTGTGTGATGCACGCCGTCATTGTCGGCGATAGCCATGGCACTCTCATTGTCACAATGCAACGTGATGGATGGGACAGACTGACGCAACTCGGACAGCAGACGACGCAACCACACACTCTCACACGCGCCTGACCCAAGGGCCACGTACTCAGCCTCAGCAGTGCTGCGTGCAATGCATCCCTGCTTGCCACTGCACCAGGATACATCCGTGCCGCCAATCAAAAAGATCCAGCCTGTGCGACTCTTACCGTCCGGACTGCCGGCCCAGTCGCTGTCGGTGTAGCCCACTGCGACAACAGACGGCTGACGGCGGAACATGAGACCTTGCCGAGGAGTCGAGACGACATAGCGCAGTACTCGGATCACGGCCTCGTGGTGGAGGTGACGCGGCTCCTGAGAAAACTGGGCCAGGAGGTTGACGGCGAACGCGATGTCTGGACGCGTCGTCGTCGCCAGGAACATCAGTGACCCGATGACTCGCAGGTACGTGGTCACGTCAACTGGCTCCCCCACACCAGCTGGGTCAGGACTCTTCAGCTTCACCTGGCCATCGGGCGACATGGGTGAGGATGCGCTCGGCACGAGTGGCAGGTCCTCGGCGAAGCGAGTGGACAGAGTCTGCACATAAGCAGCCTGATGGACATGGAGGATGCCCTGGGAGCGATCATGCTCGAGCTCCATGCCCAGGAAGACTTGGGCAGACCCGAGATCCTTCATCTGGTAGATGGCGTGTAGCAGGTCCTTGATGCGCTGGATGGCGGCAGTGTCTGGCGACACAATGAGAAGGTCGTTGACGTATACCAGAACAGCAGCGAAAGTCTGACCTCGCGGACTGACAAATAGTGCAGGGTCCGCGGTGCTGCCCTGGAGCCCACCACGGAGGAGCGTGTTGCTGATCTCCTGATTCCAGCACCGAGGCGACTGCTTCAGGCCATAGAGGGACTTACGCAGGCGCCACACTCTCCCGGTGCCATCGTCAAAGCCTGGTGGCTGCACCATGTAGAGCTCCTCGCCCTCCAGTGAGCCATGGAGAAAGGCGTTGCTCACATCCATCTGATGTAGCTCCCACCCATGCTGGGCGACCAGGCTGAAGAGCGCTCGGCTGGTGGAGAACCGGCCGACTGGGGCAAAGATCTGGTCATAGTCAACCCCAGGAACCTGGGCAAACCCCTTGGCAGTGAGGCGGGCCTTGTACTTGTCCAGGGACCTGTCGGGTTTCAACTTGCGCCGAAAGACCCACTCGGCGTCGATGGCCTTCCGACTTGGAGGAAGGTCATCGAGGTCGTACACGTGGTGCTGTCGGATAGCAGCGAGCTCATCGGCGCAGGCAGTGTCCCAGTGGACGGCCTGAGGAGAGGCTCTAACCTCGCGCAAGGTGGCTGGGTCCTCCGGGGGTGCTGTGGAACGGACTGAGAGAGCGTGTGCCTCTCGCGCCCCAGGTGGGATGCGCGCAAGGGCAGCCACGACAGCGTGCCGATGCTCGTGATGGAGCATGGCGTAGCCCAATGCGGAGCCCGGGTGGAGATCGGCAATGATGGCCGAGGTGGTTAGACCCAGGGCCTTGGTGCCAGGGTCCCCGCTCACGACCGTGGGAGTGGAGGAGGCACGTGGAGCCACGGGGGGTCGAGGGGCTGTCGAGGGCGATGCGACGGTCTGCACGCTCACCGACGGCCTGGGTCGGAGGATGCCGCCGGGGCCACGTGTGTAGCGTGGCAAGGCGCGCGACGATGCTGAGTCTGACGGGCCAGTGGAGGAGACTGGGGCTGTCGGCCTGGAGAGATCAGCGGACACGACAGGGGCGGCTGGCCCGGAGGGACCAGAGGACTCAACTGAGGCAGCCGGCCCGGAGGGACCAGCGGACACGGCAGGGGCGGCTGGCCCGGAGGGACCAGCGGACGCGGCTGGGGAAGCTAGCCCGGAGGGACCAGCGGACGCGACTGGGGCAGCTGGCCCGGGGGAACTAGCGGACGCGACAGGGACAGCTGGCCCTGGGGGACCAGCGGACGCGACCGGGGCAGCTGGCCCGAGGGGACCAGCGGACGCGACTGGGACAGCTGGCCCGGGGGGACCAGCGGACGCGACCGGGGCAGCTGGCCCGAGGGGACCAGCGGACGCGATTGGGACAGCTGGCCCGGGGAGACCAGCGGACGCGACTGGGACAGCTGGCCCGGGGGGATCGGCAGACGCGACTGGGACAGCTGGCCCGGGGGGACCGGCGGACGCGACTGGGACAGCTGGCCCGGGGGGACCGGCGGACGCGACTGGGACAGCTGGCCCGGGGGGACCAGCGGACGCGACTGGGAGAGCTGGCCCGGGGGGACCAGCGGACGCGACTGGGACAGCTGGCCCGGGGGGACCAGCGGACGCGACTGTGTCACCCGGACGCGGTAAGATGGAGGACGGACTCACCACTCCCCCTCGCGACGGGATAGAAACAGACGAGCCGGAGCGAATGAGGTCGCGAGGAAACAGGTCCTCCAAGAAGAGGGCATCTTGGGACTCGATGATGCAGTGCCGGGACGGATCCCAGAAGCGCCAGGCCTTGGACTGACGAGAGACACCGAGGAAGGTACAGGGACGGTCGCGAGGGGAGAGCTTGCCACCCTGCTGTGGGACGGGCAGCCAGACAATGGGGACACAACCCCAGACGCGAGCGGGGCGGAGGTCAGCGCGCTGACCGCACCAGTGCTGGTACGGCGTGGACTGACGGGGAAGGGGACCGTGGGGAATCCGGTTCCAGACCCAAGTCATGTAAGCCATGGCTTCAAAGTAGAAGCCCTCGGAGAGGCCGGACTCGACACGCATGGTGCGGACGGCGTCAGCCATGGTCCGGTTCCACCGCTCGGAGACACCGTTCTGGGCGGGTGTGTAGGGCGCCGATGTCTCGTGGTGGATGCCGCGGGAGGCGAGGAAAGTCGTAGCCTCACCCATGTACTCGCCACCGCGATCGGAGCGAAAGCGGCGAAGGGAGCGGCCACATGCGCGCTCGGCGAGGACAAGCCAGTCCTGGATGGCCCGGGCGACATCGCTCTTCTGCCTAAGACAGAAGACCCAGCGATAGCTAGAATGGTCATCCGTGAGGGTGAGGACATAGCGGCCGTGCTCGCCGACCGACTCGGTGGGGAGAGGGCCCATGACATCCGAATGGACAAGGTCGAGAGGGGCGGATGCACGTGAGTCAGACAGGGGGTACGTGGACCAGTGTATCTTCCCCTGAGTACAGTCAATGCACTCAGTGGGGCACGGGAGAGGGAACGTCTCCGGGTCAAGGCCCGAGGCAGGCCGGGTGTGAAGCATGCTGTCCACGGCGGCAGAATGGACGTGGCAAAGGCGGCGGTGCAAGAGGCGAGTGTGCTGAGGAGAAAGGATACTGGTGACAAGCACATGGCCTGTGGCGGCCGACGAGGAGGAGACGGGAGGAGAACAGGAGAGACGAGGAACATGCCATAGGTTGCCACGGGCGGTGGCGTGCAAGACGACAAGACCAGACGGACGCAACGACATAGTGCCAACACCACGCGAATGGACAACATCCATGCTCATGCGATCAAGGGCAGTCATGGAAAGGAGGCTGAGCTCTAGACCAGGGACGAAGAGGACATCGGTCATGAAGACGTCACCGGCAGGACCACGAAAACGAACGACACCGACACCACGGACAGGTAACACCTGTCCGGAGCCCGTCCGGACACCGAAGACATCGCCGACAGGACCGAGCATATTGAAAACCTCACGAGAGGCCGTCATGTGATGCGTGGCCCCGGAGTCGATGATCCAGGTCGTAGCGGGGTCCTGGACCGGGGTCGCTAGATCGCTAACGGTCACATGGCAGCAGTCGAGGGACGCGGACGCGGTGGACGGAGGCGCGAAACGGGACTGCAAATCGTCAAGCCAATCAACGTCATCAAGAAGAGGGGCGGAAGAGGCCACGGGCGACGACGAGATAGACGAGGAAACGGGACACGACCGCAGCTCAGTCTCAGTCATGCAAGGCGGGGCAGGAGGGCAGGAGGTGATGCAACTCGTACTTCCCTGGGGAGGAGGGCGAGGAAGGCCGAGCTGGAGCGCGATGAACTGCTCCAGCTGACGCTCACGGGAGGAGGACCCGGGAGCGTAGACGGAATGCGGAGTCACAACGCCGGAGCCCGGGTAGTAGGAGGACTGTGCTGGTGAAGGGAGCGGAGGCACCGACGGCTGCGGGTAGTACTGCTGCGGCGCGGGTGTCTGCGGGATAGGCGGAGCCGACGGAGTGGTAGAGCCGCTGGGCGAGGTCACGGTGGAAGGGCCAGCAGCGGCGACGGCGGCAGAGGCGAGGCGGCGCTCCCGCTGGCGCCGCATGGTGGCGATGACGCACGCCTCGTCGGTCGGGAGAGGGCACGTGTACCACCCGTGCCCGAGCTGACCACAGTTGTGGCAGACCGAGCCACCACCGCCAGACCCGGTCGACGACGGCTGCTGCTGCTGCGGCTGACCCTTGCCTTTCTTGTTCCGGCTCTTCTTCCTCTTCCCCGACGATGATGAGGTAGCTGCGGCGGGGGAGGCGACGGCCACGGCGGCAACGGCAGGGGAGGCGACAGTAGGGGAGGCGACGGCAAGGGATGCAAGCGCCTCCGTGCGATGGAGCAGTGACTCCTGGCGAGCTTCCTCAATGCGGAGGAAGAGCTCGTATGCCCAGGGCATGAGGGTGCCCTGGGTCGCCATGGTGGAGAGGACGTCCTGAGGGTAGTGGACAAAGACGTCTGCGTAGTCGCTCGTGGCGCCGCGCTTGATGGTGAGGAGCGCGGACAGCGGGGGCAGAGCAGATGTGCCAAGACGACGGAGGATGTCCTCCGCCCGCTGCCAGTAGGCAGTGACCGTCTCGGCCGCCCCCATGTGTAGGGAGTTGAACTCCCGGAGCAGACGGCTAATCTCAGCGTCACTGGACAGACGATGTGGCCTGGTGAGGACGTGCCAGGCGGCTGCAGGGTCTGGGATGGCGCCAGCCGTGACGTCGCCGAGGAAAGGCTCTAAGGCAAGGCGGGAAGCTGGAGGGGCGACGGGGACGAGGGCACGGACAGCGCGACCAGCGTCATACAGCTGGTCGGCCTCGGTGGAGTCATAGGGGAGGGTGTAGTACGCCCACAGGCCCTCACCCTGCGCCCAGATCCGGAAACTGAGCTCCCAGCTCCGGAACTGCTCGCTGGCCTGAAGCGGCGGCTGCGGCGTCTCAAAGTCCTTCCGCCTGCGACAGGCACCCGGGGTGGGGCCAAGGACGGAAGTGACTGTCTGCCGTTGGCGCTGAGTCTGCTGCTGTGCCAGGTAGTATGTGGCAGCAGACACAGCTGGGCTGGCGTGCCCTGGAGGGATGAACGACGGTGGACCAGTGGTGACAGTCCGGGTGGCTACCGGTTGTAGCGCAGCAAGCTGCTGCGTCAAGGCGGCGAGCTGTTGCTGAAGAGACGCGAGGGGGTCAGGATGGCCGCCGACGACACCAGTGGGCGGCAGCTGCTGCTGCTGTGGAGGGGGCTGCTGCTGCTGCTGCTGCTGCTGCTGCGGTGGCCGTAGTTGCTGCTGTACGGGCGGCGGCTGCTGTTGCAGCGGCGGTGGCGGCTGCTGCTATAGAGGCGGCGGCTGCTGCTGCAGCGGCGGTGGCGGTTGCTGCTGGAGAGGCGGCGGCTGCTACTGCAGCGGCGGCGGCTGCTGCTGCAGCGGCGGTGGCGGCTGCTGTATATGCGGCAGCTGCTGCTGCAGCAGCAGCGGCTGCTGCTGCAGCGGCGGTGGCAGCTGCTGCTGGTCCTGCGGCGACGGCGGTTGCTGCTGCTGCAGCGGCGGCGGGTGCTGCTGCTGCTGCTGATGCTGCAACAACCGTTGCAAGAAAGGGGGGGCGGGGGCCCCCCCATCAGAGGAGGACCCCCCCTCGCCTGAGCTATCAGCCATGCCTTGGTGTCCCTTTGTTTTGTTTTTTTTTGTTGTTGTTTTTTTTTTTGGTTGATGATGTCAGCAGTGACGTCAGCAGTGACGTCAGCAGACGGGTGCTGACGTCAGCAGCGGTGAATGTTGGGGCCGCCGCTGATGTTGTTGATGCTGATGCTGCTGCAGCTGCTGCAGCTGCTGCTGCTCTTGCTGCTGCTGCAGTTGCTGTTGCTGTTGCTACTGCTGCTACTGCTGCTACTGCTGCGGGTGCTGCTGCTGCTGCTGCTGCTGCAGGTGCTGCTGCTGTTGCTGCTGCTGCTGCTGCTGTTGCTGCTGCAGTTGCTGTTGCTGCTGCTGCTGCTGCTGCTGTGGGTGCTGAAGCTGTTGCTGCGCGTGTTGCGAGCTGCAGCAGCTGCTGTGCCTGCTGCTGCTGCAGCAGCTCGCTGCTGGAGCTCGGTGCAGGAGTTGGGTGCTGCTGCTACAGCTGCTGCGTGCTGTAGCAGCTGCTCGCTGCAGCTGCTGCAGTTACCTCGTTTTTTTTTCCCGTTTTTCATGTTTTTTTCTTTCTTCTTTGTCTCGTGTCACAACGGGCAGCAGCCCGCTGTCTGCTGCGAGCAGCGGGCTGCTGCTCGCTCCTCGCTCGCTGCGAGCAGCGGGCAGCAGCAGCCGCGGCTGGCAGCTGCTGCTCGCTGCTGCTGCTGCCTGCTGCTGCTGCGGGCTGCTGCAGCCGGCTGCTGCTGCGGGCTGCTGCTGCTACTGCTGCTGCACGCCGCTGCTGCTGCTGCTCCAAGCTGCTGCTGCTGCGAGCTGCTGCTGCTACGAGCTGCTGCTGCTGCGGGCTGCTGCTGCTGCGAGCTGCAGCTGCCGCGGGCTGCTACTGCTGCTGCTTCGAGCTGCTGCTTCCGGTGGTGCCAGTCACTACACCTGGGTGACGTTGCCGCGTGCGTCGTCGCCCACAGACGTCAGACGTCGCCTGTCGCTCACCTCCTCGCGTCACGCGTGGGGGTCAGTGCTGCCGAAAAAACTTCGGTAGCATTTCCCCTGGCCCAGTGGCCGTGGGAAATTTTCTGACGCCGCCACCAGGAGGGTCAATGCTGTCGGAAAAAATCCGGTAGCATTTCCCTTGCACTGGCGCGTATGGAAGGTCCGCCGGCGTTGTCTGGCACCTGTTCGCCGGTCTTCTGCTGCTGCTGCTACGCTCTGGCTCTGATACCAAGCTGGAAACTATGCAGCAGGTTGGGGCAGCAGCGTTGTTGATGCAGCGTGCGGGCTTCCACGCTCGTTGCTTCACTCAGCTGCCCCCTCAGTCCGCTGCTCTAGAGTCTAAGTCTGGAAGCTCTGGGTTTTGTTACTCAGAAACGCGCGCGCCAGAGTTAGCGCCAGAAAGCAGCTGAAAACTGACAATGACTGATTAAGGATGAAGAATGAACAGCAATGGGGGACCCCTCCAAGATCTAGCCCCCCCCCCCCCCAACTCTGTAGAGCTTGTTACTCAGTCCATCAGCCAATCAGAAAATAGCTCAGTTCAGGCTGGCAGGTTTTCTCGGTGAGGCCTGCCAGGCAGCCGACAGCCCAAAACCCGGGCGTCGTCCGTTTTGCCTGAAAACTGGACCATACCATAATACCGACACTGCGAACGCAGCCGTGCGGTCAGAATCTACTAGAAAAATAGTAGCGAGGAGTTATGGCAGCCTAAACCCAGATAGTGCCCACGACGTTTTATGCTGCCAAACAGGGTCATACAGCACGCAACTGGGACCCTAGGCAATGCATGACGACGCAGACACGACAGTACGTGCTGGACGCATGCAGACAGCGACTGCGGCGGCAGTGACTGCCGGCAGCGACCGCCGAGGAGGCCTGCCGATGGAGCTGAACACGTCGCCGGAGAGAGGAGGCTCCAGCAAACTGCGAGACGACCTCAGCGTGCGTCGGCTCCACCGGACGACACTCCACCGACGTCGAGTCTCGCCGTCAGTCATCTGCACGCCGATGTACACAAGCCGGGAGGACACAACAGAGCACAATGAGCGCAAACAACCAACATTCACGTCACAAGTCACTAGTTGTGACGTGACGGCACCACCTCCACCTGGCCTCCTTGTTGCTAGGGCCTTGTTTACACAAAATGTGCAGGAAACGTGTCAATTCTTTGGAGTTCGTTTTTGGAAAGGAAAAGTTTGCATCCTTCCCCACCGTCAATGAATAGTTGTCGTTGACATTACATAAGGAGCACGGTTGACGTGAATGTCAGGGATGGAGCCAGATTGGAATGAATCTCTGCATTTGGGCATTGTTTGTTCAACCTCAAAAACATGGGGCAGACTTTATCTCTGTCCTGATTTTTATGCCTGTTTTGGCAGTGGGGCGCCGTTTGTCTTTGCATGAGCCCGCCAAAGGTCTCGCTGGCATTTGCCTTCCAACCACATGGCATGAAGCATGAGGTATTGGCCTGCAATGTTCCTCCACCCTGCGTATACAAGTGGTGCACTTTCCCCAAAGAGAGTGCCTAGCCCTCAAAGCACCTTGTATTCAACGGAATCAATCTCGGTGTCAGCTACCACTCTCCTCCAGCTCCCAACACTCATCACTCTTAATGTGCTCATTCTTTTCTGTGCTCGTTTGCCACTAGAAGGGAAATTGTGAGTGTAGCCTGTTAGGCATGGTCATGAGCAACACGCCTGTTTCTTCCTTGACGGTGGACAAGAGCAGGGTTTCATTCTGTCGCCCACAGGCATGTCATGTCAAAACCAAGATCCTTTCGATTTTCATGTCACGAACCTAAGCGTAACTTCCTCGAGGACGACCCGCCCGGCCTCATGAACCTCGACATGGATGGTGAGGATGTGGCCGCTGCCGAAGATGGCGACATCGGTTGTTGCTCCGACGGTTGGCGGCCGTTCTGATCGTTGTGGTGGTGGTGATGAATGGTGTGGTGATCGCTGCTCCTCCCAAGGCCTGCCGCTGCTATGGCCGAGCTAATGCTGAACCCGTGAAGGCGTGGGCTCGCAGACCCAGCCACACCTTCATGCGTGGACAACGTATGAGATCTCGTTCGCCATAGACGCCGTGCCCCCGCCAACGCGTCGTTCACTGCTTCCCCTCCTCCGTCGCCCATCCCCTTCCCTTGCCCTGCCGCGACTGGAGAGGCTTCATGTGGCGGCGTCGAGGCACTTCCGAGGGAGTCGCTCACCAGAACACCCGAGGAGGAGTCCCCTGGTGTGATGGGTGTGAGCTCACCGGACTCGTATGCAAGCACAGCCGCTTCGGAGGCCTGCCGCGTAAGCACAGTCGGGACATCTGACGGCTGCCGTTTCAGCTCGTTGCCCCGGCCACCCTTCCTTGGCCATGCACGGGCGCCCCACCCTCCCCCGCCGGTTCCCTCCATGCCAGCAGCTCCACCGGCATCACCACCCGGCCCCACCTTCCCATCACCCACCCGTCGCCCTCCACCCGAACCCTCGTCCCACCCGCCGAGGAGACGAGGAAGCTTACCACTGCTGGACTTGCCGCTTGAGCCACCTTTCCAGCCGAGACCGCCCCACCCGCTGCCAGACTTCTGCCGGAAGAGCCGCGTGCTGCTGCCACCCGATTTGGGCATCGACCCAGAAGGAGGTCCACCACCCGTCACGCCACCGGTACACCCAATCACCACATCGTCATCGTCTGCCAAGGCGTCAGCACGGTCTTCGTCCCCGTCATCGTCACGACCCGGATCTCCAGCTTCTGCCCTCTCTCCAGCTGCTCCCCTGTGGCCGGCGCCCTTGCCCGCTCGCTCCAGTACAGAAGCTATTACATCACCCCCCAAGCTGCGGCGGCCTGTGGGAACAATCACCGCAGGGGACCAGGCCTCAGCATCTCCCTCTCCCTGCTGCTCTTGCGGTTCCCAGTGCCGCCGCTGCTCCTGCTCCTGCTCTGTTTGCTGCTGCTGCTGATGCTGCTGCCGCTGCTGGTGGTTGTGGTGCTGTAGCTGTTGCTGATCCTCCAAGTCCTGCCGCAGTGCAGCCAGACCCACAGGCTGCAGAACCCCAGATCCCCCTCGCTTTGCCGGCACGGCAGACACAGAAGAGGCGACATCCCCCAACGTCTCATTCTCGCCTACAGAATGCAGGGATGAATCGCGCCCCATGCGGGGGATCGGGGCCAGCAACCCGCTCCTGGACCCACCACACTCTGTGGGGGAGCTGCTTCCCACTTC
>SZWC01007495.1:108485-119560 GCA_023375785.1 Penium margaritaceum
TGTGTGTGTGTGTGTGTGTGTGTGTGTGTGTGTGTGTGTGTGTGTGTGTGTGTGTGTGTGTGTGTGTGTGTGTGTCGATTTTGTGGATAAATACCCTTGAAAAACACACCTTTTAGAAAGTGAACATTTGAGTCGTACACCCAAGGAAGATTTAAAGTAACTTCTTTGAGAATACAAGAAAATTCAATGTCAAAAACCATCTTCGTATAATACCGTTTAAAAAAAGTGATTTATCACCAAGAAAATGCTTGGAAATTATGCATACAGAGATTTATTTTGCTAAAGATGTGTAAAGAAGCATCTCAACTGCAAATGTAACGTTAACAAAAATATAACACATTGTATGCTCAAGACACATGGGGTCCTAAGATGTGACCAATAGTTTAAAATGAGAAAATGAGTTTAATGTTGTCTTGTGAGATTCTCACCCATTCAAATAAGAAATTTAGGAGGAGTTTCACTTTTGCTCGAGCAGGAGCTTCAGTTTTGCATGTTTGAGGGGATTTTTGGAATTCGATCATGCACTTGCCATGAAGGTCGTTTGCCTCATTCTCCCATTCAGGTGCGAACTCAAATGTACCATTCGATGCACTCAAATTGCAATTTGGGTGTTCTTGATGTATTTTTTAGAGTTGCCGGTGATTTGTGCTTTAATGTTTTCATTGGCCATGTTTAGCGGGAGGGCTGGTTTGGCCCTCCCTTCTCGCTGAAGCAAGGGATGGTTGTGCACCGCCCCTTGCGTCAGCAACGGCTGGCCGACGGCCAGCACTTCGCTGGCCACCGGCTAGCTCGCTGCCGTCCGACCGGACGGCCGGCGGCTGGCCAAGTGATCGGCCAGCTACCAGCCAGCCAACCGCAAGCCGTCGATCACGACCTCCGCCTGATCGACGGCTGAGGGGCTATGGGGGCCTTGAGGGCGAGGCCTTGTGGCCTGCTGCCCTCGTCCAGCTCGCCCTCCTTGCAAGCGAGCGAGTGAGGACGAGGGAGGGGGACGAGGGACAAGAGGCGAGAGATCCTGGCGCAAAATCGTCGGCGTGCCTTGCATTCGACGATTTCGCTCTAGAACGTCAAAAACATGAATTAAAGTTTGTTTGTGACGAAATTCAACATGAGGTAATGGAGTAATTCATGTGAACGCACGAGTTGAAGGTAAAAACCCCCGGTTTGGGTCCCAAAACCAAGGATAAGGCTAAAAACAGAAATGGGCCTCTGGAGACTTGAAACATTCCAGTCTCCCTATTCTGGGTCGATGATGATTGCCCCTCAGTCGAGCGAAGGGGGAAAACCCTCGACGCGGACTAAGAAAGCCATTCTACGAACTCCGACAATGAATTCAGAGCTGGAGCTGGAGACTCAACACGTTAAAGCGGTATCAGAGCCAGACGATACGCGACCAAGGATTCGACGGAAACGGCAGCTACGTCATATATGAAATGCCACCGAGAGCTACAAGCAGCAACCGAAATGCCAGAAGGGACTACGGCATCTATACTTCACGGATTGAACTGCCGTAAAGTGCGTTGGAGAGCTGGAAAAAAGCCTTAGTTGGAGGAGTCTCACCCTTCCATCCTTGCTTCACTTCCAAGGGGCTAAGAGGATTTTATTTGGGACGGTGTTGGTTGTCCCCATTCCCAAAAATCATCGAATCCTCCCCATGTACAAGTCTCCTTCCTCCCTCCCTCATCCAAAAAAATGAGACAACTCCCTTTTGCAAGATCAAGGACACTCAGGACTTGAGAGCACCCTTAAAAGAAGGAGGTTGTCACCTTGAAGGGTTTTGAGCACACTCCAACGCCGCCGACTCAAGGGAGATGCCGTCAAAGAACGCGAGAGGTGTCAAGTAGCGTGAAGAGAAGGCCAAGGAAGACAAGAAGACAAGAAGAAGACAAGGAGGTAGAAAGAGTGAATGAGTTGCTATGAGTTTTCATAATTCCTCTGTACACTCCTCGCTCTTGTTTTGTGAGTGACACTCATGTCCCTCGTCATTTCCTTGTCTTGTAATTTCCTATTCTCCTATATTCTAGTCACTACCATTTTGCCGTGAGTCACGGATTAGGAAGACTAGTTTTCAGAATCCCTACCCATTGTGCCGACCTGGCGACCTAGGAAAGTAGAAATAAATTTATAATTGCATCACCGATCGTGAGAGCAAGGGGATTGTGGGAGGCTATCCCTCCTCAAAGTTGTGGTGTGATCTCCACAACGACTTTCACATATTAGTTGCACGGGCGACGAGATGGCAAGTGCGGGACCGTTTAAGACCAACAAGGGCAAGGTGGTGATGGCCTCACCACACGCCTTTGGCGGACTCTAAATATAGGGAGTCGCCACCGAGAGCACGGCTGCCAAACCAAAGGTAACCGTATCACCGAAGGCAATCGGTGCCAACCTTGGCGACACGGAGAATGGTGCTGATGCCAGAAAAGTGCTCGATAAGCACGTCGTCGCACGTGGGCGACCCCAACGTGACGGATGACGCGCTAGAGGAGGATCACCCGGAGGGAGAGCCCGACGAAGAGCACAACGTCGACGATGAGGATTGCAATCATCACCATCTTTGTGCGACAAACTTAAGTCGATTGCTTGAGAAGGGCATGGCGCTCGCTGCATCGCCCAAAGCTACCGACCGTAGCGAGGCTGCTGAGAGCAGCAAAGGTGCCAAAACCAGCCATGCAGGAAGTTCCCGTAAGAATGAGCTAGAAGACATCGTTGCGGAGGCCGTTTGCAATGACCGCTTCAGGCTTGCGGAGTTTGCTGCTGAGGCGGCGGGCCGACTCAAGATCACCACCGACGGTGGAGGTACGGTATCTCTTGGAGGAGTGGGGACGGACCCCCCTTCCTACAATGTGGCCGCAACGGGGCAGGGCAGCACCCACTCGAGCGTCATGGCTGACGACAGCCTCCTCCCAAAGGTGGGACTCCTTGGAGGCATGTATGCGAATCGTAACCTCATGCAGTGGGTAAAGGTGCATAGACATTGTGAGGCCTTGGAGGCAATCGCCGGTGCTCTGAAGACATCAGAGGTCAAGTTTGCGTTTGAGAACCTTTTGGTCCACGTTGGGTAGAGCATCCCAGACCTCGACCGTGATTGCCAACTACAGCACCTGGCCGCCGATGAGGCAAGCCACCAATGCAATGACCTTGACAAGGCGTTGCAGAGCGTGACCTAGGTGCGGATGCAGCAGCAAGCGTAGCACACCGCAACTGCTGATGCCACTGCCGGTGGCAATGAGGACTTGCCTACCTTGACGACTTTGGGGCCGGCCATGAATACGTCCTTCCTCCACAATGTGGAGATCGTCTGGAATGGCGTGAAGCCGACCGACTCGCTGAATCACATTGAGCACGTTCTAGGTGTTCACAAGGCTCCACTCAGCGAGTGGGTGACCTTCCTCGACGCGGCTTGGAGACAAGTTCTTCAAGTATGTGGTCAATGAGTAGACTGCGTAGCATTCGCACCTCGATTGGCAGCCCATGCCGTGGGAGGCCTTCTACGCGATCATGCGTAAGAAGTTCACGTTTTGTGAGGAGGCGTAGCGCGCCTTCCATAAAATCAAGGACTTCAGGCTGCTGGGTGGCTCACTCAAAGCCTACTTGAGTGAGTTCACCGCACTTGTGGAGGAAGCCAAAAGCTTCACCGAGGACGATGGGACTCAGAACTTCAAGTACGCAAAGTGCATGTTGTTGGAGTGATTACGTGACGGTTTTGCTTACAAGAAGTTGAAGGACAATACCACCATAACGGCAACCGGCCAGGCTTGGACAAGCTCATGGGCATTGTAGGACTAAATGAGTGAGGTGTATTCGATGAACCTAAAGTACTACTCGGACGCACGGCCAAACACGCGTGCAAAGCAAGGTTGCGACATGAGTCACAAAAAATCGACGACATGCATGGACGCTACGGGGGCTAGAAGAGCAACCGGACAGCGTGGTGGGGCCAAGGGCAAGCAGCCTGCAAACCCTCTAGTCAAGAAAAATTGCGGGTACAGGACCCTCAACCACAAGCGCATCCGCGACAATGATGAGCTGCGAGCGGCTCGTGAGCTTTGCAACACAACATTCTGCGACGGACTCTGCCACAACTGTACGTAGTCTGGTCACTTTAGGGCTCAGTGCCCTGAGGCTGCTGGTAGTGGACAAGAGCCTACGTCGTTAGCCGCAACAGTAGCACCTCATGGGGAGGGTGCAGCGGGAGGCCGCGGACAGGGCCATGGACAGGGTCGCGTTCGCGGCAATGGGCCAGGCCCTGGTAACGGACAAGGTGTGGGGCGGGTTTTCCCCATCCCTAAGTGACGTTAGTAGGGACCATTGAGGGATAAAACTCGATCAAGAGTGTGGGTTCATATTTTCACACAAAGATGTTAAACACTTTGAATTTTTGACGAGTTCAAATTTCTTTGTTAGTTTCTCCCCTTTTATTGAACCTCATTGTGCAGTTGCTGATCGACATAGCCCAATAAATCTTGCATCACCGGATGAGATGCATGACTGAACCTGCGTAGTGGTGGCAACACCGACCACTGTGCAAGACTTGTGTAACATGGTGATTGAAGCAAACATCCTCAAAGCGATGAGTTCAATCACGTTCGCGGTACCTTTAGTCGACAATTTTGACCAAGTGAAATGTAAAGACTAGAAGGTGCTAGCCAAATTCACATGTGCCCACAAGATGTGGACTCGAATAGGTGAATCATGGGAGCTGTGGCGTCCGCCGTCTAGATTCCGTGTTTATCACAAACTCGCCTTGTCATAGCTGAGCCTGTTCGCTAAGAAGAGTGGAGGCAACATGACGATGCAGTTTAAAGGACACCTAGCTAGTGCTCTCGTGAACGTACTTGCTGACATTGGAGGAGATGACTCCTTTGTTAGCCTTGGCTTTACTCAAAAGGTTGGCTTGAAGTACGAGCCATTAAATGACGCAGTTGTCGTCAATGGCAACCACACGGTACCCATGATCCGTCCCTGTAAATCAAAGATTCATATTCAAGGGTACACAGAGAGTTTCACATTGAAAGTACTCAACCTTCTCGACCCGGTTGACGTGGTGCTAAGCAATCCCTAGCTTCGTGAAAACAAGGCTCTAATGTTCTTTGAATCAAAACATTTGATCCTCTGAAAAAGACAGCGTCAGTTTACACTAATTTTCTGTGTGGATTTATTGCCAACCCGACTCGAAGTCCATGTCATCTTGTCTGCAATGCAGGAAAGAGACGTATTCAACAAGGATGTCGATACTTCTTGGCTTAGGTGTAGAAATTGGAGGACGACGTGAAGAAAGACACGCCACAAGAGATCAAATCTCTCTTGGTGGACTTCTTGAATGTATTCCAAGACCCACCGGTTGGGCTTCCACCCGAAAGACACATGGGCCACACGATTCTGCTACAATTGGAAGCGACTCCCCTGTTCAGAACCATGTATTGCTTTAGTCCAGCTGAAAGGCGAGAGGCCGAACGCCAAATCAAAGAGTACCTTGCAAAAGGATGGATCGAGCCAAGCAGCTCGTCGTATGGTGCGCTGACACTTTTTTTGACCAAAATGGACGGTGGTTTATGTATGTGCGTGGATTACCGGGAGTTGAACAAGGTGGCGGTGAAAAATTGATTCCCCTTACCGCGGATTGAGGTCCTTTTTGACCAAATCCAAGGGGCAAAAGCATTTTTGTCCTCGGATTTGTCTCAAGGGTACCATCAAATCCACATATGACCAATCACCTCACCCATGAACCTGTGTATTGACAAGTGCATTGGGAAGTGAACATATTAGTGAACATGGACTTCTCACAAACGTAGTACATAGTACATATAATCCATGATAACTAGCACCTTATATGAGGAATATGTATCCGGACCCTAGTGACATGAATCAATGTTGATGTTTTCTGAAAAATGCTTGCAAAAAGGAATACACTTTTTGATACACCACTTGTCGAGTGCATGAATTTAGGGTGATTAACCATAACTCATCAAATCTACATCACGGAAGATGATGTACCCAAAACCGTGTTTCAAATGCACATGGGACATTATCAGTTTCGAGTGTTATGCTTCGGGCTTACAAATGCCCCGGCAACCTTCCGAGGATAAATGAACCGAACATTCGCCAAGCTATTAGGTCAGTTTGTCTTAGTTTACCTAGACGATGTCCTCGTTTTCTCCAAATCAATGGAAGAGCACATAGAACATCTACGCAAAGTCCTCGCAATCCTTCAGAAAATAAGTTCTATGCAAAAGTGAGCAAATGCAAGTTTGCACAAGATGAGCTCGAATACGTTGGACACATCATCGGCAAGGACGGCATCCGTGTCGACCCACGAAAGGTCCAAACCATTGTAGAATGGCCACGCTCGGGCAGATTTGGTCAGATTGGGCAGATTTGGTCTTCCCTTGGCCTTGCAAACAACGTTTGACGGTTTATGCAAGGGTGTTCCACCCTGGTAGCACCGCTAACCAGGCTCACGCGAAAAGACGTGCACTAGGAATGGACATCTGATTGCAAGTTTGTTTTTCTAAAAGTCAAAAATCTTCTATCCACAACTCCCTTCCTAGCTCTTCCGGATCCATCACAACCGCGGGAGGTTCGATATGATGCGACGGTAGTAGGACAGGGAGCCAACCTCATGTAGAACAGTCACCTAGTTGTGTATAAGAGTTGGAAGCTCATCCCCGTGGAAACGCGGTACACGACAAGGGATCAAGAGCTCCTTGCGGTAGTGTATGTTTTCAAGATGTGGCGTTGCTACCTCGAGGGTGCTGAAGGGGGTGTGACTGTCATGACCGACCATAACCCATTGGTGTTTTTCCAAACGTAACCGAACGTGTCAAGACGACAGGCACGTTGGAGTGAATACTTGAGCCAATTCTCGTTCACATTGGAATATCAACCAGGACGCATCAATGTGGCAGATCAACTAAGCCGACAACCTGTGGAAGCAACCACCGAGGTCGGTCGGTGATTTATGGCTATTGTAGCAGTAATAGTACAAACACACGACCTCCCTATACCTCTGTGGGAACCACCACACAAGATTATCTATTACAACGGTCTTGTAAACAGGATCCGGATAGGATACTATGTGGATTCTTGGTTTTAAGATTCTCAAAATGTGGACAAGTACGGATTAGTGGAGGCCGCAGGAATCTTCCGGCACCGGAGAACGAGTTGTTGTGCCAAAATCTGGAGACCTTCAAGTAATGATAATCTTCCAGTTCCACGACCTGCCGGACGCAGGTCATGTGGGACCTCGAAAGACCGGGCAAGCACTCTTGGGCCACTATTGGTGGCCAGGATGGAGCGTTGATGTCCGAAAGCATTGCATGACATGTGACCCATGTCTTCGGAATAAGGCCAGTAACAAGAAGTCTGTTGGACTCCTCCAACAGCTTCCCATTCCTCAGACTCCATGGGTGTGCATCAGATGGGACTTCATTACTAGTCTTCTCGATACGACACGTGGCCAGGATGCAATACTAGTGGTTGTGGATCTTCTGACGAAGATGACAGACTTCATTCCTACAACCACTTATACAAATGTAGAGGTGACCGCTAGTCTCTTCTTTGAGGGTGTCGTAAAGTACCACGCCTTACCGTTGCATATCATCTGCGATTGAGATAAAAAAATTACTAATAAGTTCTGGCAAGAGATGCACAAGTACTTCGGCAACAAGTCGTAGATGTCGACATTGTTTCACCCTCAAACTGACGAACAAACAGAGCGCTTGAACCACACTCTGGAACAAATTCTCCGCATGTACGTGGACGCTGCAATGAATGACGGGGACGAATTCCTAGCACCGACAGAGTTTGCGGTGAATAACTCGGTGAAGAAGACTAAACAGTTCACACCGTTTGTGTTGAATAGTGGTCGATATCCAGTGGCGCCCTCTTTACTGGTGAAGAGTGGGAGTAGAGGAGGACATGACCCTTTTGGTGAAGCCTTTGTTGAGCGCATTGACTCCTCATTACTGGAGGTGAAGGGTCATCTTCAAGCTGCTCGGCAACGACAAAAGGCATATGTCGACAAAGTTTGCCATGAGGTCTTGTTTGATATTGGTGACAAAGTGTTGCTCAGTACTAAGAATCTTCTGCTGAAGTCGCCAGGGGCGCAAAAACTTCTACCAAAGTGGATTGGGTCGTTTCCCATCGTTGCACGCACCGGGCCAGTGGCATACCAATTACTGCTTTCGCCGAGTATGAAGGTACATGACATGTTTCATGTGAGCCTGTTGGCTCACCGGCAGGCCTGCTGGTGGCTTAGCTACCACTGGCAGTCCTTACTGCCGATGGCCAATAGGAGGTTCGTTGCCTACTCCAGCACCGAGAACGTACTCTCCGATCGCGGGTTCTTAGGGAATACCTCGTTCATTGGACTGGGTGTGGACCTAATCATAACTCATGGGAGCCTGAATCTCGGTTGCCCGCAGGGGTAGTCAACGAGTATTAGAGCAAGCTTGCAGCTTGCACGGATCGACGTGTGTCAGGGAGCACCATCTAAACGCGGAAAAAGTGAACAACATTCTCGTAGGGCGACATTCATGGACTACAACCATAGGAGGTTGGGGACGCCCAACATGGTTGTTGCATAGATTCTCCAGCCTAAAGGGGGGAGGCTGCTAGCCATGCAGACCGACAAGTTGCAGCTGAGTTCCAAGTGCGAGGCACGTGTTCATGTTTAGCTGGTAATTGAAATTGTTGATTTTTGTTCACAATGTTGATGAATCACTATTTGACAATCATGCTTGTTGTTCATGACCTGAGACGGTTCATAACAAGTGGTTAGGAATGTACCGGGAGGGCCGGTTTGCCCTCCTTCCTTGTTGAAGCGAGGGGTGGTTACGCACGACCCCTCGCATCAAAGAGTGCTGGCCGACAGCCAGCACTTCGCTGGCCGTCGGTCAGCTCGCTGCCGGCCGACTAGACGGCCGACGGCCGGCCAAGTGACCGGTCGGTCACCAGCCAGCCAGCCGTTGATCGCGACCTCAGCCGGATCGACGGCTGAGGGGCCACGTGGGCCTCGAGGGCAAGGTCTCGTGGCCTCGTGCCCTCTCTCCCGTTTTCCCTCCTTGCAAGCGAGCGAGCGAGGATGAAGGAGGGGGACGAGGGAATAGAGGCAAGAGATCCTGGCGCGAAATCGCCAGTGTGTCTCGCATGCAACGATCTCGCGCCAGAACATAAAAAACGTAAATCAAGGTTCATTTGTGAAGAAATTCGGCATAAAGTAATGGCATAACTCGTGCAAACATACGAGTTTGAGGTAAAAAACTCCGGCTTGGGTCCCAAAACCAGGGGTACGGCTAAAAACGGAAATGGGCCTCCGAAGACTCGATGTATTCGAGTCTCTCTGCTCTGGGTCGTTGATGAAGATTGCCCTTCAGTCCGGCAAAGGGCGAAAACCTCTGACGCGGACTGAGAACGCCATGCCACAAACTCTGATGATGTCTTCAGAGCAGGAGCTCGAGACTCACACCATGACACAGCAGGCTGTCGATGCCTAACATGTAGAAACAAACATCAAATCCAAACAGGTTGACAATAGTTTTGACATAGTTGATACTACTTGTGGGTGGATAATTTACTCTCCATTTGAGTTCATCAATGGTCCTTCTCTTGAAAAATCAGTTTTAGTGACGAATGCATTAGTGTATCTATTTCTATGTCCATGAGCTTTACTTAACATATGCACTTTGTGCAGACACCTGACTTTTGGGAGACGGGATCACCACATTCTAAGATACAAGTAGAATCCCACTAAAACACGAAGTTCATTGGAAAAGTGTTAACTAGGAGTTTCGGTGATAAATAGATGAAGATACGATGATGTAATAAATTGAAGTAGTTTACAATGTTGATCAATGGTACAATACACTCCCTCAATACAATCAGAAAATACACTTGACATTTTGGGAGGGACATCTCCTAATCACCTAATCGAGTTTGGAGAGGCGAGGGGATGGGACGACTATAGGGGTAGCATTTATGGGAACTGAATGCAAAGAAGGAAATGAAAATTTTCCATGTTCAACAACAAAAAGTTAGTTTCACCTAGTAGAAAATAAAGAACACGTCCCTCAGTGTTGCAAAAGACATTTTCATTTTCATAACATTATGATAACTTGCTTCATCAAATTGGATCCCTGAATTTGTTCTACAGTAGAGACACTAGTGTATCTTTCCTCTTGTCCATCAGCTACACTTCCCAGCTATAAACAACAAATATATTATTGACTTTTGAAGGAGAGCCGGGCACCCAGGTCAGAATAGATCCCCCATCCCCCCATTTTGATGTGTTTTTAAAAAGTGATCGGAGAAATGTAGCCAATGATGATGACGAACGACCTTCATGTTCTTGATGGGGGAAATCTTGACACACCATAGAATGTAACTGAAATAAAACTTAGCGTACAAAAAGGTAGGTTGCCACAGTTCACTTCCCAATACACATCCCCAGTATCCTCAGGGGGTTTGGGTGGAAAATCCCATGAACTGACAGCGAGAGACGAGAAGATTTGGTTATGAATTCATCATGAAGACTGTTTCTTTATACTTCTATAAACACAAGAGGAAAAAGAACAATACTAGTGTTTGGAAAGCACCACTTCAAGGAGAGAAGTGTACTTAAAATGCTTATCTACAGTGGGTAAAAAAACATTACTTATTCTTATGTAGAGAGTGATGGCTGGTGGCCATCACTCTCTACTTAGATACATGAAAGTTTCATGTGAGCCTGCTAGCCCTTTACACGATAGAAGGAAACATTTAACCACCACTGGCACTCCATTTTGCTGACGGCCAATACGAGGTCCTTTGCCTACTCAAGTATCTAGAGGGTTGTCAAGGAATACCTCGTTAATTGGCCTTGTTGTGGAATGGACCATCACTCACAGGAGCATGATTTCTCTTGTACACTAAGGTGGTCAAAAAGCACGAGAGAGAGCTGGTAACTTTCATGGATCCATTTGTGGCAGGGGACACCAACGTGGAAATAGTGAACAACATTCCCGATGGATGGCATTCATGGACATTGACCATAGGAGGTTGGGGATGCCCATCATGCTTGTCGTGTGGATGCTCCA
>SZWC01007496.1:4814-23892 GCA_023375785.1 Penium margaritaceum
GGGGGGGGGGGGGGGGGGGGGGGGGGGGGGGGGTTGCATGAGGTTCGCAAGGGGGGTCCGAGACTCCCCATGCGTTGAAAGGAAACCTGCTGGGCCCCGCTGCCGCGGGGCCCAGCAGGAGCCCGCGCAAAACTAAAACCCTAAAACCCCGGATGTAATTCTGGGTAGGGTTTGACTAGGGTTTTCTTGCAAAAATTGGAAGGTTTGCGTGATAAAAGAAATGCACAGAATGAGCGTTTTCGCTCGTTTTCGAAATTAACGTTTTCGCTCGATCGCGATTCTCGAGTGGGAGTGAGAATCGCGATCGAGCGAGGGGGGTTGACATGCCCCACCTCGCTTCGCTCGATCGGCGGTGCATGCCGCTGATCGAGCATGGTGAAGCGAGCGAGCAGTCTAGTTTTGTTTTTACACCGCCGGGCGGGGGAGTTCTAATTTTTAAGCGCCAGGTAGGGCGTTCCTATCCCCCTCAGATTTTGGGTAGAAGGGTTATTTGGCCCATATGCTTAATATCTTCAAGTTGTACATTATCAGTCCCACATCTACCTATATGAACGAAATTGTCACCATAAACACAAATTCGCACCACATGTTTCCAAAATCCACATTCTGTCAAAATAGAACAAAAATTCCATCGTTAAAAGTGATGAATCCACTTCCAACGAAATTTTAATGTCTATGGAGAAGGGACGGAGTTGTAACATGTCCATCGTTTCAGCCGATAGATCAACGGTGTCCATAGTTGGAAGCGGAACGACAGCGATGTCCAAAGTCGTAAACAGAAAGCTGGCGGTGTCCATATTCGAGAACAAAATGTGAGCGGTGCCCATGTTTTTCATCGAGCGAGCGAAGAACATGCATGGCAGATATATATTTCATGCATATATCACATTCGATGTGGATTTTGACTTCGAGCCTCCCCAGTCATCGCGAGATTGCGGGAGGAGTTTCGCAGCGAAAGTCCAACAAAACAAATGGCCACCGGGAACTTTCCACCTGATATTGCCTTCGTGAAGATGTCAGCACGCTGCATGTCAGTGCCAACCCAAATGATGGAGATCACGTGTCGCTCCACCAGATCACACACAAAGTGATGCTCAACCGCAATGTGCTTTGTGCGAGAATGAAAGACATCAGGATTCTCTGCAATGGCAAGAGCACTCTGGTTATCGCAACGAAGCACAATGGCGGGTACTGACTCGCCAAACTCAAGGAATAAACGTTGCAGCCATATTGCCTCAGCAGCCCCTGCACCAAGAGCAACTTACTCTGCCTCCGATGAGCTACGTGCAATGCAGCCCTGCTTCCCGTTGCGCCAGGACACGGTGGTCCCAAAGTGCATGAACACGTAACCGATGCGACTGCGTCCATGTGGGCTCCGAGCCTGATCGCTGTCGGTGTAGCCGTCAAGGACCACCGAACACTGTCGGCAATTGGAAATAATTTTAGGGCATGCAGGCCCATGCAAAAACGAACATGAGCTCTGTGAGTGAGTGCGATGCAAAACGGCAAGAATTTGGCTAAGTCTGGAACGTTGAATATAAAGAACAAGGAGAGTTTACAAATGAGCCCCTAGCGGGCTTATATACGGGCGCCGGCAGCTAACCGCACCGCGCCCTGTCAGCCCTGCTGAACCCAAATGGGTCAACATGGAGAACACACTGCATACACCACGAGAGTAACAAAGGTGGTCTCCTCGAGGCACCGGAACAACTCTCCGAGTTCCCGGGTCTCGACCACCGAGAAAACATGAGCAGTGCCAAAACATCTCGGAATCAACGTCCAGACATCACAAACGGCTTTCCGAACATCGGAAGCCCCACAACAGCCATCGTGTCTCCTCATCGCACCGGCACAGTCAACCGGGTGCGCGGGTCTAAACCCACCGAGAAAACTCTCCTACCTCCTTACAAGCCCACATGGTTGCCGGAACGCATCGACCGCGTCTCGCCGGCGTTGTTGTAGGTGTTGGAGAAGTCTCGGTGCAGTCCGGAGGCCCGTCGTGTCGTCACGCCCTCCTCTGCCATATACCCCGAATGTGGGTATATTGGTAAACTAGCAGTGTCAGTCGTGACGATTGGAAGCCACACAAACCAACACTCCCCCTGGCTGACATAGCCGTCCACGCCAAAACGAATGAGCGAAGGCATGGAACAACAATGCATGGCAAGCCATAACATGCATAAGTCAACTCGCACACACACACACACACACACACACACACACACACACACACACACACACACTTGTGTGCTATCCATCTAGGGTCTCCCTGGACACTGGCAAAGCCCACCAAGTGTCTTGATTTCGACCATGAGAGGAGTGATGCACACGCACACAAACCAGTGTAATGTACATCATACACATGTCAGAGGACAAGATGGTCTCCTCGTGACACTGGCGGTACCAGGGTCCGGGTCTCGACCAATACGAGTAATCCAACTCAATAATATCATCAGCCAAACACAGGATGAAGGGAGGATCTCCTCGTAACACGGGTGCAACGCACCACGTGTCCGGGTCTCGACCAACAGCTCACATGCACATGCCACACACAGTAAAGCTACACACTAAGACACACGATCACATGGTCTCCTCGTGACACTGGTGCAATGCACCAAGTGTCCGGGTCTCGACCAACAGTGGTCTACCATCTATATGCAGCTGTGCACGCACGTAGCGTGAGGCACATGCGGGATGCTGTAGATGCTCACAACAGAGCATGGACCTCGCCATGCATCTCCCATGGCGTTGCGTCAGGTCGAGGTCCACACAACACTCCCCCTGGGCAGATGAACCTGGCAGCGATGTCCTTGATGGAGATGCTGATGTCGTAGCTGAACAGATCCTGGGCGATCAATCCTGTGGTGTATGCATCATGTAGAGATATCTCCCCCTGTCACCTGCGAGTCGACTCCCTCCCTTAAAGACAAAGTGGTGTCTCCTCCTACAACTCCTCACGTGAATCTGCATCACCTGGGGTATACCAGTCCTCGCGTGAATGCCAAGGGTCCCAACTCACAGTCTCTCCTGCCTCCGCACTGCCGCGATGCATCTGTGTACGCTGGAGGAACGGGAATGGGCGAGCAGCATGCGTGCGTGGATGAAGTGGCGGAACTGGCCTCCGATACGGGATAGCACACCCTGAGACACAAGGGTGTACTGCCAGAAGAGGAGAGCTGGAGTGACGAACCGGATCCCCACTTGTGGATGAAGATGAAGATGGGGCAGGTGAGTCGGGTGGATGAAGGTGCGTGACGGCAGTAGAAGAAGAAGGAGGAGCGATGATGGGGTCGACAGGAGCCAGGATGGCGAAAGCCGAAGGCACGCTCACCTCTCCTATGACAGTGTCTCCAACGGACATCATACTCGGAGCTCGTACAAGATCCTCCTCGGGTATAGGTGTGCCAGATGCTGCTGGCGAAAGGCTCCTGCAGGTAGCAGTGATGCTGTCCTCCTCTGAGAATCGCTCACGCGCTGCCATCATCTCCCACTGTAGCATGACTACACGCTCCTGTAGATCAGCATAATCTGCCTTGGACATGTCGAGGTGGCCTATGTCGACTTGGTGTAGGATAAACTCTGCCTCACTGGATGCTGCACATGTAGACTGCACAACTCGTGAGTATTACGCCATCTGCATCTCTACTGCTGAAGACAATGAAACTGGTACTACTGCATCCTCCTTGGGGTCAACCAAGCTCGCAATCTGCTGAGACACTAGAACATCGTATGCAGCTGTAGGTGTCGCATCCACATCACAACTCGTGTTTGTTGGACGAGGAGTGAGCGGTCGCATGCCGAGAGAGAAGGAGAAGGATGAATTGTCAGAGTCCGTGGAGCATGTAGAAATGTCGTCTGTGTAGGTACTGCCACTCTCAGTTTCCATGTGATCAGCTAGGTCACCAGCAGGTGAACACGAAGGGGGAGAACTCAGCTCTAGCTGACGAGGTGACTCCATTTGGGTATAGGGATCTTCACCACTGTCCTCAACTGCCGCCACAGGTGTACAGAGCTCCGGCTCAGCAATGTCCGTCAAGGCGACCAGCAAGCGCAGCCGGCGCTCATGCACTGTCTCGCCGGGAACGCTGGTTGCTACCACCTCCTTGATGATAGAGTAAGGACCATCATCTGACTCCGTCATGTATGTCGCTACTCCGTCGTGGGTACGGGAACCCGAAGACTGTGGGAACATGGACGACTCCTCACGCTGAAGCCGGTCCTCATGTACCGCAGATGAAACGGTGGAGCCTGCTGTGTCTGCTGCAGCATGTGTCCCAGCGATGTCTCTCAGAACTGCTGCTCTCAAGAATGCCTCAACCTCCAAAAGACCAACCGGCTGACTCTGCTCATGCACTGCGACTGCTATCGTACAGGTGTGAATCTCGTGCGCCAACGCCCCCGGAGATCCGTGTGGGGCATCCCGATCCACACAAGACTGCTGTGCCACCACCAGGCTGCTACTGGTCGGAGTCGTGAGTGGCATCGCCAGGGCACGCGGGACCTGCACTCCTCCTGATGCAACTTGCTGCTACAGAATGTCCGGCTGCTGCCCCAGTGTAGATGTCGACCTCAATGACATGCATGTCCTAAGTACCCCAACATCCGTCGGACTGGTATGATTTTGCTGCATGCTCTCCCCCAAAAGTATGATGGATGCATCTCGATCCGCACGAGACTCCTGTGCCACCCCTGGACCTCTAGCGGTCGGAGCCGCGAGTGGCACCGTCCAAGGACGTGGTGTCTATGCTCCTCCTGATGTCACCTGCTGCTATGGAAGATCCGGATCCAACCTGGAGGATGAAAAGCAACTCTCAACCATGAACGCCATGTCGGGGTCAGACTCCACGCCATGTGCTATCTCCGTATCATCTGAATCTGCCTGAGCTGACGCTCCGGCAGCACGGCCCGGCGCGAGTGCGAATCCTGTCGCTACAGTCACATCAGGCAATGCGCGGTGACCACACTCCCCCTCGACAGGTACAGCAACGGAGGCCGAGGAGGTGGAGGATGTATCAACACCGGCGTAAGCATGCCATGCGGAGCGGTGACGCCGACGTCGGAGAGTCACTCGACTGGAACGACTGCATGGAGGCATGTCATCGCGAGATGGCGTCGTGGTCGTAGAGTGAAGGATCGATAGGATGGTGACAGTCTGGGACTCGCTGGCAGGTGGAGCTGAAGGTACACCAACCGATGAGGAAGGAGGAGAGGATGGAGGAGATGTGATCGAAGAGGCCATCGACAAACCAGTAGCAGAAGCATGCTCAGTGACGACGAAGTCACAAAGCCGCTGCACTGTCTGCCGGAGGCCGTGGATCTCAGCGAATATGCTCGCCAGAGGTCCAGCTATGGGATCTACCAAGGCCGGCAGATGCGTGTGCTGTGGAGGACGCATGCTCGGACGAGGCTGTAACCAAGGTGGATGCCGGCCAGGAGGGCGCGTCCAACAGCAATGCCAACCACGACGTCCATCACCATAGTAGTAGCAGGCGAACGCGCTGGGCGCCTCCTTAGATATCCGCGCACTCATCTCCTGTGCTGGATGATGGATAGGTACCGAGGGCACCTACTCCTGGTGGTAAACACCAAGCCACGGGAGAGAATGGGGCCAGTAGGTACTGTCACTCCTGGAGGTCACGGCGTCCGGGTCAGCAAAAGTGACCACACGCGAAGAGCTGCACTACCACAATACGCCCGGAGACGACAGTCCGACTAAGTGCAGCCACTAATGCTACTGCCACTAATGGGGCGAAGACTGCTCCAACAGGAGAAGGGGTGGCGGCTGCAGGTGTGGCTGCAGCTCCAAGCTGTAGACGACCCAGCCCTCGGAGCTGATAGGACTCGAATCCGCCGTCGATCCTACGGGGTGAAGTGCGTGCACCAATCCACGGGCCCCAGAAAGATGCCGGTCGAGGATGCATCTAGAAGCGGAGATCGTCGCCAACGACCGTCCGCTATCGGCTGAGAAGACGAAAGTGTAAGCTGTCGCGCAGCCGCCGCACTATGTAGTCGTCGACACTTTGCCGCCTGATGCTGCTATTGCAGTCATGAAAGCTGCAGCGACTGCTGCGGTGGTAGTTGGAAGATTATCCTCTTTTTTGTTTGCCTTTTTTCTTTCTTGCCCACGGCCACCCCCCTCCTTTTCTTTCTTTTGCCCTCACCCTCCACCCCCTTTTTTTATAGGGCTCCCCTCTGCTCGCCTTAGGGCCTCGCCTTTTTTTTTTGCTTTTTCTCTTTTTTTTCACTCGCTTTCAGAAGTACCCCTTTTTGTATTTTTTGTTACTCATCCCCCTCCTTTTCTTGATTGCCCAGAAGGTGGGCAAATGGAGAAAACAAGGAAAGGGGGGGGGGGGGCGTCCGGCCTGTCCGGCCCTCCCACCCCTACACGCTCGCTCGCTCGCTCGCTGAGCGAGCGAGTGAGCGAGTGGCCGCCGAGGGGGGGGGGGTCCGAGACTCTCCACCGTCGCCCCCTCCGTCGGTTGGCCGACGGGGCCGACGGGCCCCTCCGAGGGGCCCCTCAGAGGGGCACGACGGGACCCTCCGAGGACCCCCTCTAAAGGAGGGGAAGGGGGGGCGAAAGGTGCCGAAGGGCTCCCCCCCCTCGGAGAGGCCCCCTGATGGGGGACGAGGGGGCCCCTTCGAGAGGGCGGGGGCCCTCACAGGAGGGTTGCGAGGCCCTCCAGCAGCAGCAGCTGCAGCGGCGGGTGCAGCTGCTGCAATTGCTGCTGCTGCTGCTTCCGCCGCTATTGCTGATGCTACTTTGCGCAGCAGTTGCTGCTGCTGCTTGATGCTGCCGCAGCTGTTGTTTCTGTTTTTTTTTTTCCTTTCGCTCTGCACGCTACTACTGCTGCTGCTGCTGCTGTGGCTGCTGCTGTTGCTGCTACTGCTAAAGCTGCTGCTGCTGCTACTCCTTTTGTTACTACTGTGTCGCTACTTGCTGCTACACATTGCTGCTTCTGCTCGCTGCTGCTGCTCGCTGCTGCCACGGCTGCAAGCTCCTACTGCGTCGCTGCTGCTCGTGCACGCTGCTGCTGCCAACGCGTGCTACTACTGCTGCTGCTGCTGCTGCTGCTGCTTCTCACCGCCTCTGTGGCGTTCACGTGTAGTCGCTTCGCGCTCCCTCATGCTGCTGCCGGTGTGGCACCACGTGCCGCGTTCTCTTAGCGTTCCGCCCACTACTGCTGCTTCTGCTGCTCACACGCCCCCCTACGCTCTGATACCAAATTGGAAATAATTTTAGGGCATGCAGGCCCATGCAAAAACGAACATGAGCTCTGTGTGTGAGTGCGATGCAAAACGGCAAGAATTTGGCTAAGTCTGGAACGCTGAATATAAAGAACAAGGAGAGTTTACAAATGAGCCCCTAGCGGGCTTGTATAGGGGCGCCGACAGCTAACCGCACCGGGCCCCGTCACCCTTGTTGAACCCAAATGAGTCAACAGGGAGAACACACTGCATACACCACAAGAGTAACAAAGGTGGTCTCCTCGAGGCACCGGAAGAACTCTCCGAGTGCCCGGGTCTCGACCCACCGAGAAAACTCTCCTACCTCCTTACAAGCCCACATGGCTGTCGGAACGCATTGACCGCGTCTCGCCGGCGCTGTCGTAGGTGCTGGAGAAGTCTCGGTGCAGTCCGGAAGCCCGTCATGTCGTCACGCCCTCCTCTGCCATATACCCCGAATGTGGGTATATCGGTAAACTAGCAGTGTCGGTCGTGACGGGTGGAAGCCACACAAACCAACACTCCTTGTTCTTTATATTCAGCGTTCCAGACTTAGCCAAATTCTTGCCGTTTTGCATCGCACTCACACACAGAGCTCATGTTCGTTTATGCATGGGCCTGCATGCCATAAAATTATTTCCAATTTTGGCAAAAGCAAAGTCCAAGGTACGGTGTGAAGACCACGTACCGCACCACTCGCACAGTCGCGTGAAGGGCTCTAGCGCATAGAGCCTGCGAAAGTTGGACAAGGAGGTAGACAGCAAATGCGATGTCAGGACGTGTGGTAGTGGCCAGGTACATCAGAGATCCAATGAGACGGAAGTACAGGGTCACATCCACTGTCTCCCCCAGCTGTGTGGGATCGTCCACCTTGAGGGCATCCTGCTCGTCAGGCGTGATTGGTATGGAAGCCGTAGGTACTACGCCGAGGAGGTCGCTGAAGTGCTCCCCAACAACACGTACAGATTGGGCCTGATGCAGGAGTAGAGTACGACGTCTGTGGTCTCGCACGATCATCATGCCGAGGAACACCGCTGCAGGACCAAGGTCCTTCCTCCTGTAGGCAGTCGGAGGATAGCCTTGGCCTCCTTCACGGCCTCGAGCAAAGGAGACGCGATCAGAAGGTTGTCAACAGAGACCAAGATGGCGGTGAATAGCTTAGACGTCCGTCGAATGAAGAGAGAGGGATCTGCCTCGCTCTGTACATCTGTCGCATGAGTCAGGGTGCGAGTGATCTCCTGGTTCCAACACCGAGGAGACTGCTTGAGGCTGTACAAGGACTTGCGCAAGCACCAGACCTTGTCACCGTCCTCAAAGCCGGGTGGTTGAGCCACGTAAATCTTCTCATCCAGAGAGCCATGGAGGAACACATTGTTCACATCCATCTGGTGCAGTTCCCCGTCATGCTATGCCACTTCAATGCACAGAGCTTGAGCTGAGGTCATGCGAGCGACATGGGCAACGGTGTTAGTGCAATCGATGCCCTCAATCTGAGAGTACCCCTTGACGACCAAGCGAGCCTTATGGCGTTCAAGTGAGCCATCCGACTTTCACTTTCTTGCGAAAGACCCACTTGTCCTGAATATCCTTCCTCCCGGGTGGAAGGTCGACTAGCTCGTAAACTCCATACTCTCGGATGGCACGAAGCTGATCCGCGCCAAGCGTCAACATCCTATTACGAGAGATCTTCCCTTAGTGTGTCCCGGTCAGGCGCCATAGAGGGAGAGCTCTGCGTGGCAAGAGCGTACGCCTCTGTGCTAGGTCTGACGACCACAAGATAGGTTGCTGTATCATAAGCGATATGAAACTCGCAAGTGACGAGGTTGTGCCCTACAGGACACGCTGGATGTACCTTTGTGTGCTTAGTGCGGACACTTTGGCCTAGGGCCTTTGTGCCGGGATCACCACTCGTGATGCTACGAGGTCGTCCGTGCAACTAGCACGTGAAGACTGTTGTGAGGATGATCCCACAACTTTGAGGAGGAATCGCCTCCAAAAGTCACGCTCTCACGATTGGTGAGGTAATTATAAATTCAATTTCTATTTTCCTAGGCCGCCACGTCGGCAGTAGGGCGTGGATTTTGAAACTAGTCTTCATAATCCGTGACTCATGGCAAATGGTAGTGACTAGAATCTAGGAAAACAGAAAATTACAAGACAATAGAATGAGGAGGAATGTGAGTGCCGTTCACAAAACAAGAGCAACAAGTGAAAAGAGGAATTCTAACAACTCCTAGCAAGTCCTCCACGTTCTCTTCCAACTTCTTGTCTTCCTCTTATCCTCTTGTCTTCCTTGGTCTTCTCTTCACGCTCCTTGAAGCCTCTTGCGTTCTTGGGCGGCGTCTCCTTTGAGCCGGCGGTGTTGGCGAGCCGTCACAAATCTTCAAGGTATCACCTTCCTTTTTAGGGTGCCTTGAGGCCGTGAGAGTACCTAAGCTTGAAAAGGAGCGCTGTTTCAATATTTGGATGAAGGATTTTTGAAGGAGCCTTGAAAATGGGGAGGATTTATGGTTCTTAGGGTGGGAAATCCCCACCCCGCTCCACAAGAAATCTCCTAGCCCTGTGGAAGTGAGGAGAGGCTAGAAGGAAGTACCTCCACCAAGTAGAGAGTTTTTTCAGCTCTCCAATGCACTTTACGACACTTCAATCAGCGAAGTATAGATGCCGTAGTCCCTTTTGGTGTTTTTGTTACTACTTGCAACTGCCGGTGGTATTTTGTATACGGAGTAGCCGCCGTTTCCGTCAAACCCTTAGTCGCGGGGGTTGTCTGGCTCTGAGAATCAACAGGTCGAGTCTCCAGCTCCTGCTCTGAAGTCGTCGTCGGAGTTTGCAAAATGGTGTTCTCAGTCCGCGTCATGGGTTTACCCCTTCGCAAGAGTGAGGGGCAATCGTCATCAACGACGCAGAGCAGGGAGACTGGAACATTTCAGATCTCCGGAGGCCCATTTCTGTTTTTAACTTTACCCCAGGTTTTGGGACCCAAACCGGGGGTTTTTACCGCAAACTCGTGCATTCCCATGATTTTTCCGGTTTCGAAACTCGTAGTTTGTCCTAAACGAACTCGAGTTTCATTTTTTACGCGTCGGCGTGAAATCGTCGCGTGCGAGGCACGATCGGTGATTTCGCGCTGACTCCTCTCATGCGCTTCCCTCGCCCTTGCTCTCACCCTCGCTCCCCCTATCCCTCGTCCTCGCTTTCTCACTTGCAAGGAGGGCAAGGGGGGGGGCGAGGACACAAGGCCACAAGGCCTCGTCCTTGAGTCCCTCGTGGCCCATGAGCCACCGATCGGACTGAGGCCGGGATCGGCGGCTGCCGGCTGGCCGGCAAGTGGCCGGCCGGTCACTTGACCGGCCGCCGGCCGTCCAGCCGACCGGCAGCCAGCTGGCCGGCGGCCAGCGAAGTGTTCTGATTTGTGACGTTCCTATCGACCAGTACAGTTTACTATCACCACTCGGCTGTGTCCATACTCGTGTAGATCCCTGATGCAGACCCTGTTGGTACCGGTGTGTCATCTGGTGGCGGACTACCAGCGTGGAGCTGACCGATGACCGTTCCCAAGCTCTGGACTCTACTCTGGACCTCCTACGGTTTTTTTGCAGCACGCAAGAGTTTATCGATAGACTGGTCGTGGGCCCGATTTGCATGTTTTTGCATTTTGTGTCCACCGTTTGATGCCGGGTGTATGCATGTGACCGGTCGTAGCATCGAGCTTTTGATCTTGCACGTCTGGGTTTAGACGGCGTAGCATTCTGACATGTTTGCGCAGAGTTATGGCCAAAACAGTGGTTTTGGACCGGTTTTAGGACAGATCTTGCACTGTTGCATGCGACACCCGCCGTGCGCCGCGTTAGGTACTTTTGCCATGGACCTGTCATTTGTCATTTCTCTCTCAACAAATGTTATTGAAGCATTCCGACACTTTGCCTTGTGTCTTCTAGCCAGACCCTTGCTGTTGTGTGCACGACTTGTGATTGTCGTGACTGTCTGACCAGGAACTGAGGCCTAGTCGATGGCTGTGTTGTTAGGAAGCTTCCATGCATCTTCTCATGGTATCAAAGCAGTGAGATAGTTCTCACCAAGCTGCCCAGCAGAAATGCAGCAGAGCAGCAGCAATGAGAGTCATCGTTGCAGTAGATCCACAGGGACCTATCGATGACGATAGCCGATCGCCGTTGACGTCGCTCACCCTCACCACGTGAGACTGCATGAATAACAGCCACTAGCGGCAGCAGGCGACAGCTACAGTAGACTGCAGCTGTCGCCAGTAGCTACTAATATTGACACATGTAGCAGTAGTAGCATTGAGTAGCAGCAGCTGTAGGATGGCAGCAGCGGCGGCAGCAGCGCAAGGCGGCAGCAGTATAGTAGCAACACGCGATGGCAGCAGCACAGTAGCAGTGCAATAGCATCGGCAACAGCAGTGGCAGCATCAGCAGAACAGTAGCACAAAAGAAGTGGCAACAGCAGCAATGGCAGCAGGAGCGCAGCAGCAGCGTGCAGCTGTTGCCACGACCACGCACGCAGCCGCTCGACGACCGCTCCGCACGCAATCACACGGCTGCTGCTGCAACTGCAACTGACGCCGTAGCACCGGCAGCAGCGGAGCGGAAGCTGCTGCACAGTTTCTGTGTAGCTTCCGTGCGGCTGCTACAAAGCGGCCGCGTGCTCGCGCAACAACCGCAAAGGCTGAAAAAAAAACGGGAAGCTGACATTAGCATTTCTCCTTGTTGACGTCATGAGGTCATGCTAACGTGAGCAACTTCCTACTGATGTTAGCCCTTGCCTTAGTGGATTTTTTGGTCGGAGGGTCAAAATTTGCCAGCGTTTGAACTTCTTGAGAAACACTCACATTTTTGCAATTTGCCCACGTTGACGTCTTGGCCCATAATGAGCGACAACATGGCTCCATCCAACGTCAAGGGAAAAAGGGTACTAGATCCCTCTTCTTCCTCCTTAGGGGTCATGAGCCCACGTTCGTAAGCAATTGAGGACCTGCGGAGCCAGCAGGATGAGATGCGTTGCCTGTAGGGGGAGCACACTGACGCTATCCGTGTACTCACCAAGCTTCTTCGAGGTCATGCCACGACTCCACGACAGACCTATGAGGGAGCGGCCGGGGTCGCACGCTCTACACAACAGTCACCTCCAGCAACGGAGACAAAACTTGGAGTTGACCCACCACCTCTTGATCCTTGGGACAAGGATCCAGACATGCCAGGCATGGAGGGCGACTACCACGAGCGCGAGATTCTTGTGCTTCAGGAGTGTCTCCGCCAGCTTCAGACGAGCTCTCGGCCCCCACACACATCTCGCTTTCCCGAGTTTCGATCCTCGCCGGACCTCCACCCCAGCGCCTTCCCTCTTTCCGACGTCTTCCCATCCCTCGTCCTTCCCAGTGTTTGGTTCCTCTCCCTACGGAGTGGCAACCCAAGGACTTTGAGACACCACCCCCATAGTATGTGAGCAAGGACGGCTTTGACTGCTGGGAGATCCTCTTCCAGGTTTGGGCCACTTCACAGGGTGTGTGGCCCTACTACCACAGTTCGTATCAGACTGCGGACCAAGCACAGGTGCTAACAGCGGCTAGGGCAATGCACGGACTTCTCTACGCCATCCCACAAGACCATCGTCGACTTACGCTCGTTCCTTGGCGAGACGAGAACAGGCACCGGTGCTGATCAACGTGGGGGCTTGGACCTAGCATTATCCCTCCTTGCTGCAGAGACGCACGCCACCCGCGTCATGCACATTTGTACCTTTCACTCCCTTTGTCAGGGCCTGCCGAGCGCACAATAGACTACTGGCAACGTGCCATACGCAATCATACGCGCCTTGGGACCTCAGGAGGTACACAGGTGTGGGCACTCTGCACGATAATGCTTCGAGTTTGCCTTAAACACACAGACATCTTCACGAGGTACAACAACACCGTGCTCAAGCCTTTTTCAGCCTCACTGTAGCTTCTCCCTTGGACGCACCAGCTCTTCCTCCAGGTGACTTCCGCCTGTGAGGTAACCGTGGCTCATCAGGAGACCCCCATTGCTGTAGCAGTCGTTGCATCACCACCGACGCCCCTCTTGACGAATCCTTCTCCATCCTCTTTGATGTCCTCCTCCTCCCCTTCCACCCCGATTACACCGACTCAGCCACAAGGTGTCACAGTAGTAGCAGAGGGGAAGAAGGGGCGACAGAGGTGCGGCTCGGGCCGGTAGTACTCACAGCAACAGCCATCTTCGGACAGTAGTAGTAGAGGCTCCGTTCACTGCTACAATTGTGGAGGCGTCCATCACTATACCGATTACCAGCAGCCGCTCGACTGGGCGCAGATTACTCGCGGGCTCCAGGCTGCACACGCACTATGGTGAACGTTGAGCAGCACATCCTCCGGGCATGCGGCGACCACGACTGCAGCAGTTCCCGCTTCACCACCGGCCACCAACAGCGACCCCGACCCACGTGACCGCACCATCACCAAGCTCCGACACCTTGTGGCGCTTCGCTTTCAGGGAGGTGCAAGTGTTTTGTCACAACCCGGTGGTTCATAGACTGTTTGTTTGTTTGTTCTTGTGGCTCAGGATGACTCGTGTCGGGGGCACAGCTGGCATGTGATGACGATGGAACTGGTGTGCGGATTGGATTCATGAGTCTCAGCTTTGTGCTCTTCGTCGTTCCTCCCCGCCTGTCACCCAGCGTCCGTCTGAGGCCGAGTATTCCATTGCCCGTCGTATTGTGGCGTCCTCTACTCGTGATTCCGGTGGCACTCGGATCATCGATTCCGGTGCCACTCATCACATGACCTGTCGTTGAAGTGATTTTGTTGTTCTCAGGCCTGTTGCGTCTATTCGTTCCGTCTGCACAGTCTCTGGCCAATCCTTGCCAGTCCACGGTGTTGGGGCCGTATGTTTCGATGGTCTGTCTGGCCCCTTGTATCTTTTCAAGCTGCTATTTGTGCCTGATCTTGAGCTCAATTTGCTTTTTGTACGTGCTTGCAGACTGATGGGACTCTCTGTGGAGCACACTGCAGAGTCCGCGAATGTGACTGCTATTGACACTAGTAGCGTTGTTCTTTGTGCCTCTGTTGTGGATGACTTGTATTGTGTCTCTTTGACTTTTACTTCTTGCTCCCCCTCCCCTTCTGCTTGTGTTTTTGTCATTGGTGTTCTGTCTCCTGAACACCAGCGATTGCTTCATCGCCGCCTGTGTCAAGTAGGCTCCAACACTATGTTGAAGCTCATTCACACACAGCCCATCCTCGGTCTTGATGCGGTTTCTTTCGAGAAACCGCAAGACCGACTGTCTCTTTTGCGCTCAGGGTAAGATGCATCATTGCACCTACCCTGACTCCCGTTCACGCGCACTCTACCCTCTTGAATTAGTCCATTCGGACCTTCTTGCTCCCTTTCCTGTCAAGTCTCTTTCCAAATGGGGTTGATACGTCCTGATCCTGACTGATGACTTCACCACGATGCGGTGGGTCTACAGCCTGCGCCAAAAGAGTGACGCCGCTCTCGCGGTTCGCACTTGTCTACTGATGGCTGAGCATCAGTCCCGCCACACGCTGTACACCTTCCGCACGGATTGCGGTGGCGAGTTTCTTGGTGAGATGGACAGCTTCTTCACCGAGCACGGGATTTTTCACCAGGTCTACGCTCCTTTTACTCCTCAGGAGAACGGTGTTTCTGAGCGCTGGAACCGCACCATGGAGGATGCGGTTCGCGCTATGCGGTCTGAGTGCAATCTTCCGGAGTCCTTCGCTTTTGAAGGATTTGCCTACATGACGTGGGTCTAGAACCGTCTCCCGCACGGCCCTCTTTCGGACCACGTCACAACGTATGAGCTCTCGTTCGGCCACCGTGTTGACCTGCAACTCCCTTGTGTTTGGGGATCCTTGGCTTCTGTGTGGTACATCAAGGACCAGTAGGGGTCCAAGGTCTCACCGCGGGGTCGCTTGTGTGCCTTTGTCGGCATCTCCCCACGGTCGAAGGCATGGCGTTTTTGGTATCCTGCTTGTCTTCGCATTGTTGAGTCACGCAATGCGCTCTTCTTTGAGTCCCTCACCTACCGTGATCTGACTTCGATCACGTCACTGTCTGTCACACACGTTCCTACGTGTGAGGTTTCTCAACAGATGGTGGATTCTGCGCCTGTGAGCACCGCTTGCCAGACTGATGTATCCGTTTGAGCTCCCTCTGCTTCTCCGGCTCTTCATGACCCAGCGATCATCGCTGTCGGTCCTGAGATCTCTTCAACTTCGCCGGCTTCTACCCCTGTCCCCTCGTACCCCACAGGTACCCATGATCATGTACCTGTGCGTACTCCTTTGACCATACCTGTGTCCACCGGCACTCCTACCTCTGTGCGTGGACCTGCCTCACCTGCTCCTACTATCACACCCAGCCCCGTGTCTCCCACATCCGCATCTCCTCACATGGCATCACCAGCTCCCTTTCCTCAGCCCTCCCCAGCTCTTATTGTGCCCGTTCCTAAGCCTGAGCTGTGCCCCTCAAGCCCGGGTTACTCCCACAAGCTTGGCATTCGTCTTTGACCATTGGACTCTAGAGCTCAGCGAGTGTCTGGTCCCGCACCCAGACTCATCCTGGAGAGGACCAAGGAAGTCAGCATGGAGAAGCTCGAGAGGAGCAGACGCGCGGGAGGGAGAAGACGGAAAAGGGAGACGATGCATCTTGCTGACGGCACAAAAGGTGCAGTCAGCCGCACATGGGGCACGGAAGGATGGGTCGGACAACCCGTCAGCCGGGAGTGTGCGAAGGAGAGAGGTGACGGCAGGAGCCGGAAGATGACAGAGGCGACGGTGAAGGAGATGCGAGTGGGCGGAGCGGGAGAGAGCGACAAGCGCAAGAGCGTCGGCCGCGGGGGCCGAGACAGAGTGGGCACCGAGAACCGAATAAAGGCCCTCGCCAGGAGGTCGGCGACCACGATGGACAACACGCCTGCTCGCGCGATCAGTGACGGCGACGAGACCAAGCGCATAAGTGGTGGAGAACCCGCAGGTGTCAAGCGCGGGAACGGAGAGGAGAGAGAAGTCAAGGGTAGGGACGTAAAGAACAGAGGACAAGGATAAGTCACCGGCGGGAGACGACAAACAGACAGTGCCTACACCGTGAACAGGTAAGGGTGCCCCATCCCCAGTGAAGACAGCTGTGATGACATAGGCAGAACTAAATGACGTGAAGAGCTCACGGACAGGGCACATGTGATTCGTGGCGGCCCCGTCAACAACCCAAGATGGAGAGACGACACGCTCGGTGCCGGAAAGGAGGCAATAGGCCGTCGTGCGTGGAGAACGACCAGGAGACACGGGGGATGACGGAGAGAGCAGAGGGGACAACAAAGAAGAGGCAAGCGTGGCAAAACAATCAAACAAAGGGGACATACCAGCAGGCGGTGGACCACCGAGCACACCCTCGGCAAGGATGCGGCGAATCAAGGCGATAATGGCATCCTCAGTGAGAGGAGGGGCAACAGCGGCAAGAGGTGCGGGGCCGGCGGGTGGGACGAGTAGAGCGTCACGTGGTGCAGGGCCGCCCGGTGCAGCGAGAGGAGGGGGCCTAGGGGGCAGTGCAGGAGGAGCACCGAAGGCACGACCACGTAAGAGAGCATGCTGGCAAGCGATCCGCTCACAAAGGTCAAGAACTGGAGGCAAGGGACAGGCATCGTGGCGATGGCCCACAGTGTCACAGTTCCAGCAGACGGGCGGAGGACCACCACCATCGCCAGCATGAGCGCGGACAGCGAGAGCATGGGCAGCGGGGGGCGGAAGGATGCCAAGAAGTGCGTTAGGATGAACAGGCTCGACAAGGGCGGCCGCAGGCTGGGATGCAGTCTGAAACACGCGAAGACCATCAAGAAGAGTGAGCTAGACGGCACCAGGCATCTGATAGGCGTACTGTAGAGTCAAGGCGAGAGGGAAGGAAGTAAGAGCGCCAGAGAAAGTCGGACCAAGGCCGGCCACGACGGAAGTCACGAACGCCTGGTCCGTGAGGGACGCACCCGCAGTGAACAGCTCACTCTGAAGAAGCTCAGCGCGGCCCGAATACGCCCCGAGGGACTCATCGGGACGGCGATGGAGGGCACGAAGGTCAGCCAACAAGGAGGAGGCGGAGCGAAGAGAGTCGGAGGAGTAGAGTGCGAGAAGCGAGGCCCAAGCCTCGCGAGGGCGAGCAAGAAGAGTGGAGGTGGGTACAAAGCGATCAAGCTGGCGGAGAGCAACGGTGGGGGCGACAGAGAAGAGAAGGTGATAGGCGAGGGGCGCGCGGTCAGGGTGCGTGAGAGGGAATGGAGGGGCGGGGTCATAGTGCTCCCAAATACCGTGCATGTGCATCCAAGAGACAAAACGAGCGGACCACTTGCTGAGCGGTGTGCCAGCACCGTGGCTAGGAGCGGGGGTGAGGGGCATCTGTGAGGCGGGAGGGTGAAGGCCAAGGCTGGCAAGCTGAGCGACAGCAAGTGTCATGGCGTCAAGACGAGCCTCGGTGCGAGCAAGGGCAGCGTGAGGATCACCGGCAGGCGCCGGACTAGAAATAACAGCTGGGCCACCGCCAGCGAGGGCAACGCCTCCAGCAACCCTTGCGCCACCGGCGGCAGCGGCACCACCAGCAGCAACAACTCCACCAGCAGCGCCACCGCCGGCAGCAACACCACCTGCCACAACGGCACCGCCGGCCGCTGCGACACCACCAGGGAGACCAGCGGGAAGGGCACCACCACCGACGCCAGCCGCAGCACCGCCACCAGCACCGCCCGAGGCAGCAGCGGCCCCAACAGCAGCACCGTCGGCGACAACAACCCCACCCGAAAGAACAGCACCGCCAGGAGCAACCACACTGGCCGGAAGGACAGCGCCGCCCACTCTCGCAGGGCCACGGAGAAGACTCGCATGAAGGGGATGGGCCGCGAGGCCACCTAGGGGAATCGGGGCGAGGGAGGGATCAAGAACTGGACGAGCTGCAAGAGCATCGACAATGGCAGTTGAGAGGAGGGCATGCGGATCGCGAGGAGGGGTGGGCTGCGGGGGAGGGGGAGGAGGTGGAGGAGCCCGGAGGGCGGCGAGAGCAGAGGTGACAGCCGCAGCCGCAGCGGACCGAGGGGAGACAAAACCGGAATCGTCGGCAAGGCCAGAGCCGTCGGACGCAGGGGGACTAGGGGCACATGAGGATGCATCAACGAACTGTGCATCCGCACGAGCAGCTCTTGCAGCAGCCGCAGCTGCGAGGGCACCGGCAAGCCCGAGCTCAGGCATAGTGCTACAGGAAGCGAGGGATAGAGCGATAGAGGCGAGGAGGAGACGGCTACGGGAGGACCGAGCTGTGAGCGGGGAGGACGAAAAAACCATGTTGAGTGTGTGTTTAGGGATGGTCGTTAGGGGGGAGAAGGGAGGAAAAACAAAGAGAAGAGAAAAAAAACGGTAGGCGAGAGGCCGAGGCCACCAACCAGCCGGTAAGACGCGCGAGGGACACAACAGGTGGAGAGAGCCGAGGGCCGGAACATGGGACAACAGAGGGAACACGCCCAATACGCACGACGGAGGGGCAGGGCGGGAACGACAACGGCAGGAGAGAAGGACAACAGAGGGAGAGGGGGAGAGAAAAGGGGAAAAGAATAGGAAGAAAGGGGGAAGGCAGAGGCAGAGAGGAAGGAGGAGGGAAGAGAGAGAGGAAGGAGTAGGGTTGGTGAAAGGGAAAGGAAGGAGAGAGGGAGGGAAGGTCGTGCGGACGGAGAGGGGGGGAGGGAGGCAGAGAAGGTAGGGAGGGAGGGAGAGAGAGAGAGAGAGGGAGAGGGAGGGGAGTGCAAGAGGGAGTGATAGGAGAGGGGAAGAGGGAGGGAGAGGGAGAGG